>LTAE01006139.1:10354-24333 GCA_001647135.1 Pontederia paniculata
GGGGGGTGGGGGGTTATTTTTGTGGGGGCGCGGGGTTAGAGGGGAGGGGGGGGGGGGGGGAGTGAGAAGGCGCGCCTGATTCAGGCTGAGGTTCAAATCCAATTGGTGGGGTTTGGGCAGGTGTAGCGGAGTCATCTGGTGTTTGGGGTTTGGAGATGTGCTCATACAAGGGCTGGGTGAGGGTTGTTAGATTGAGTTCAATGGGAGCAGGCCCGAGTAGATCAGCATTGGGCTCAGTTGATTCGGTTGGGTTGCGAGGGTCTGACCTCAGATGAGTGATGGCTGAACCTTTGTGACAGAGGCGGCTAGGATTCTGGCAGTAGGTGAGGAGTGTGAGTGGCACACTGACAGCTGTCCCCCGCCCATCTGCTGACATGTCTCATCCTTAGCCACCTCGTACGCCTTCTCGGCTGTCAAGCCGCTCGAGAGACTATTGCTCAGCTCCTTCGGCGACGACGTCTGACCAACAACACTTCCCTGGGGCGCATATCTTGATGACGAAGCAGTCCGTCCCAAAGTGGAGCATGATTGACACTGGCAAACGACAATTGACTGATGCTTTGATGTCGAAGATGTCAGGTGACATGAGTGGAGGGATAGACGCTGATACTAAGTGACCAAACGACCCAACTGTGTTAAGCACTATTCCATCCTCCTGAGGTGCAGAGGAACCCCACGCATCTCAATCTCCATAGCCTGCACGCGTGGTCCCGGGAGCGAGTCATGGAGTGGTTCCCACGACCGCCAAGTGATAACGCCCCACGGCATTGGAAGTGTTGTCTCCATTAGCAGCTCCCTTTGTCGACTTGAACTCGGGAGGAGCAGGCACAAATTATCAGTGATGCGTGATAGATGAAGACTGAAGAGGCAGGTTGGCTCCAAGAGCTGTGAGGAGGGCTGATTTGACGGCATGTCTGGAATGGTGTGAGAGGCAACCCCAACCAGGCAGGACCGGAAAAAGTCGATGCTTTGCTGAATGGCCGACGATCAGTACATGGTGGCATGGGCTATTGTGTTGTTGCGCGCGGTCGTTGCGTGGGTTTTCCCTACTTCTGCTGCTTTGGCAACCCCTTGCAACTTTCCTGACTAGGTCTGCTCCTTCACCTTCCAAGTATTGCTCCTAGCTGACGGCGAGATGTGGCACGCGAATTGCTTGTGACCCATTTGACCACATCTCCTGCACCATAGAGGACCGTTGTAGGTTTTGGTGAGATGTCCCAGACGAAGGCACTTGAAACATAGATCGTGACTTCACTGGAGGAGGCTAGCGTAGGTCTCCCATTCGACGGGAAGGCGCTGACGTTGAGGGCGCATACCCTTGTGCAGAGCTCTGGGCACGAGAGTGTTGGAAGGGGAGGGTGGCGCCGCTGAGATGGGGTTCTCTATGATGGGAGGTGGTGCCGCCGGGATGGATCTCCCGGCGACGTTGCATGACGAGACCTAGAACTCTATCCACGTTGCACGACGAGTATTCCTTATATTAGGTTACCTTTTATTTTCATTTCCTTACTATTTGATATATGTGGTGTTTAGAAACTTATAAATACTATTGTATGGTTCCTTTGAAACTTAGACTTGATTTATGAATATTTGCTGATATCATAATTTTTTAAGTGGATTATATCATTCAAGTCTCCATCAGATAGTTTTCTGATGCATAGTCACTATGTTTTCTTTTATTAGAGATGTGCTCTCTTAGTGTTAGTAATTCTCTTATTGGAAATGGTAATCTTAAGGATGTGCATCAACTTATACGTAATAAAAAAAAATATTTGGAACATCTGGACTGAAAAAAATACAAAGGACCCATATGACGTTTTATATTTTAAAATATTTCTTGGTTACTCTTATGTCAAGAATGAAAGAATAACAACTTTTGTTGAGATCTTGTGTTGATATACGACAGTGATAAGATCTTATATCACGATAAAAGAAGTAACATCTTTACTTTGTTAAAATATTGTTTCTCAAATGCTACTTCAAATAAGTTTTAACATTTTGATAGTCCAAACATGAGATTTAGTGGCTCACAAAACAGTCTTAATCCACTGAGAAAGTTATTATCACGAAACTTGATACTCCTGATGCCATCCAAATATCTGGGTTTCATCCGCTCAATCTTGAAAAACAAAGAGTCGACACAGCAATCCTCTGGGTTACTTGGTATTTCTTTTATGTTAAAGCATTTTAACATAGTATAATTGGTCTCCAAATTGCAGTTTCTACATTTAGAAGAACACTAAATATCAAAATACTTGAAGTCCTGCACCGCCCCTCCTCAAAAGAAAAAAAAAAGAACCTGCACCTCGATGGACTATAAGTTAGATATTGTTAAAATGCCTTGATATAGATCCCGCTTAAGTGTCCATAGTGATGTGGGATGGACTAGAAGTTGGATATTGTTAGAATGCCTTGATATAGATCTCGCTTGATTGTCCATAGTGATGTGGACTTGGGGTAATTTTCATATGGTTATTTCTTCTCAAAGCAACTTATATTTCATTGCTTAAATCCATTTATATTTGTTATTTTTCTCACTTTGATATATTATTTGAAAACATATGGATACCTTTTTTGAGGAAGAAAACCTATGGAAAACTGAAGCATAACAGGTCTAAATCATCACAATTGGCCATGATATTGATTAAACGTGACCCTGTTTGAGTACAACTATAAATCTTTGGGGTCCATTCACCTTGTCAGCAATCCTTGCAAGTTGTTATAATCATGATTCATGGCTTTCACACTTTTCACTGTGATGCTTCACAACTTTCAGAATGCGATTCTTTTCTAAGCAATGTAGCATACTTACTTTGTGGATATGATTTTCTACTGTAAGATATTCTTAATCATTTACTTTTGGCTTCTATTTTTATGCTTGAGAACTCCAGCTTGTCTATACTAGGCTCTTGAAGCATGTAAAAAGGTGAAAAAGAAAATGCCAACATGACAGCAATATTACCTTTAAACTTTGAATGACTTTGAAAATAGTCTACATTTACTTTCATTATATTCCAGCTCATGTACTGATAATTTAATCTCTTATTTACCACAATCTAAAAAAGAAAGTCGTGGCATTTAGTCCATGTAATTCTCAATTCCAATTTGTAGAGTTAGGCATGCACAGCCTTCAGTGTAAGCCCCGTACCTTTTGTGTCAAACAACTATACTATTTTGCCCTTATTCCTGGTTGTCATTTACATAATTCTTGAAAGTATTTCTGAACCAAAGGGGGTCCAAGAACAAGTAGTGTAGGAAGAAGATGTTGCTTGTGAGGATTGATAGTGGTCATGTGAGAAATTCATGGAGTTGCATGGCTCTCTGACGAACAGGGGTACAACATCTTCTAATAGACCTTGTGAGCTCTGTAGGGCACTATCAAAAAGCCGACGTTGTGAACTGTCTTCTGCAGCTACATGACTCTGATCTCTTGTTACATGCCTGTTTTGTGCACTTTCTGCTTCATGACTTGTGTCCTCTTGATGTGGCACCATTGTTGATTGGCTCTTTGTTGGAGCCTCCGGAAGTATCTTATCTGGGATCTCATCTTGTTGACTTGTGGAATAGCTTTTTGGCTTCTTCGCTGCATGAATGCCAGCAATAGGAAAATCCTGGGGCTGAGATGTGAAGAACTGTGAATATGTATAGTGAAGATGCAGACCTTCATATGTTACAATGAGAATCTCTGGATCCTCTGTGGATTTTTCAACTTGCTTCTTGGCATTGCATCTTGGATTAGTGCACCTATAATAGCTCCTGTTTCAAAGTAAAAGACAAGACCATTACTCAAGAATCACTATCATCTCCTTAAGAACAGCATTTACAATGTTGCTGCAAGTAAAGCTGAGTTTACTTTGGTTGGAACTCGTTCTCGCTTGCAAGTAAATGTACATCACTCTTTATAGTGACCATTTAACAGAAAGTTGGGAACAGGATATGATCATGCCTACAGCAGACTGTATTCTTCATAGTGGAATTTAGGAAATACATGTAGGGACAATGCTCTCAAGAGGTTAGGGGATGACAGCCTATTAATGAATTACCTCAAAATGGTAGGATTGAGAGAGATAAAGGGCATTAAATTGACGTGCATAAAGGCACCTACTTTTAACTTTTTTTCCTTCATGCCTTCGGAAAAAAAAAACTTCGTCTTTTCAGGGAAAGGCAAACTTAAATGTGACTGGATGTCTGTGGCAATTTTGGATGCATAAGCTGTAAAATCTTGTATCTGGTTACATTTTATTCTCTAGATAGCTGAAAATGGCACCTTGACAGACGGGGCCTTGTAACGTTTTTGAACATTTATGAATTGAGTTGGTGGGGACATGACTGTCAATTGTCTGTGTAGATACAATTGTCCTATGTCATACTCCAGTGGATGAAGGCAAGTAAATAAGTGAGAATGGCTCTAAATGGTTCCTTCTCGGGTAGTTGAGATGTTCCTCTTTCAATCAACTATGTACTTTGTCTAATGAAAAAAAATGCTACAATAGGTAATCCAGCATTAAGAGCAATATTTTGTCTGTGTGCACCTAGCTTGCCTTGCTTAGTAAAGATTGAAGGATGACAAAAGTTAAGAATTCAGATGTGACTAGAAGTTTGGATCCTGGGTCTGGAACATGTGAATTGGATAATAGGGTACTAAGATGTTTTTTTTAGGGCTAAGATGTTGATAAAGGAGTTGTTGCCTCAGTTGGTCTGAAAGTTGAGGCTTGTCTTGTGAATTGTGATACGTGAATTCTTAGTTTCAATGACACAAGAGAGGACCTTGGATTAGGGCTGTTCTTGATAGATTTCTGCCCATATTTCCTCCATTTATAACCATCATCTGGGTGGCCATTTCTGCATGTCTTAATCTTTAGTGTGTATTTGTTCTCTATCTTCCCCACCAGTCCCTTCTCTGGTAAATAAGCTCTGCGACACAGTTGACGAAGCACAAGTTATGAATTCATTTCAAGCAAAAACTTTATTTCCAGTGACAAAGAGGTTGCATGAAGAGAACACATTACATGGATCTGGAAGTGCGGCGGCCATCTGAAGACTCGGCACCTTGGCAGGTTACTGACAATGCACTCTCTATGTCACTGATGGTTGGGCCAGAGTAGACGGCGGGGATGAGTTTGTTGATGATGGAGTCACGGCGGTGAACATCTGGTTCGGCATCCGAAACCTCCGGTCGTTTGTCACTCAGGAGCTCCCTGATGAGCTCAAGTGCTGAAGAATTCAGCCAGCTTTCTTCCGATGCCTCCACACCTTCATTCATCATTGGTGTCTAGTGCATGGAGGTAGGGAAAAGAAACCGAACAGTGAGACGGTGTTGAAAGGATAAGATAAGCTGTAATGTTGCATCAGCCTTCATGCACTGCCTGTGGCTTTTATAAAAGTATCAGGCCATGTAGAATAAACCCTGTCCAAAGACCATCGTGCCGTGGTACATTTTGTTTTACTTCCAAGTTTCAACCACCATTATCTTCCTCTCTCTTTCCTCTTCTTCTAAATGTTCGATTTGTGTGTGTGTGTGTAGGTCATTACCTTGTTAATTACCTTAAGTAGGTAAGAACCACCATATGACAGTTTACTATTAAGTGAGCAATAGAAGGACCATTGAATTGACCATCCAACTAAAAGCACATTGGGTCCTCAACCAAGCTTCCATGGCAATGGAAAGACTCCTCATTCAAGTTGATCCATTGATGCATATTTGTTTATTTGCATACCATAATGAGGAGATCATCAGAACACTTGGATCGGACATCTTGCAGTTCGAGATTTTTCTACATTGCATTCCTGCATTAATTTCATATTGGCGTCATCTGAAACGTCAGCCGCGGAATGCAGGATTAGAACTCAGAAAGCTTTGCACAAGTGATCCTCCTTCCTGCAACCACCAAGCACCAGCCATTAAATCCCTGCACACTCTCGCCAAGCCCCTTCCTGAAAGGGGCATAATCGAGTGCGCTCTCAGCATCCGCCAGCTAAAATCAGGGGAGCAAGTGTCATTCATCCCCCCACTGCAACTTGATCTTCTTTGTTTGAATATCAATGAATGACACAGATTGTCATTAAAATTAGTGAGGTAGCTTTCCAAGACAATTTTATTTTATTTGCATCTTGAATCACTGATTGGCATGTTGCTCGTAATTTCATTTTTCATTGAATATATCGTCTAGAAGAAGAGTTGAAATTGAGTACACTGCGTAAAGAACATATATTTTATGCGCAAATCCTAAAGTCTAAGTCGTATAAAATCACATGGGAATTTTTTTTTTACTTTAGGGTTGACTTCGATAGTGGGGTTTGGATGTTTGGAGATAGAACAAAGATGAAATAAATGCATGGAAATGGCAAGAGGACATGGAAGTTGACTGACAGAGCAAAGGGAGGAGATTAAAAAAAAATAGATGTCGATCGAATCGATGGAAGGGAGTTGATGCAGTCAAAAGTCAGCGCTCTTCGTGGGAGAGACGACGACGGCTGTCGTGCGGCCGTGTGTGTGTTGTTGTTGTGTGACTGTTTGTGGTGGGGATGTGAATTGAACGAGACGAACAGAGGGAAGCCCGGAAGAGCAGGAGGAAGGGGGCAAAGTCAACTAGGGGGAGGGAAGAGGAGGAGGTAGCCAAGGGACCAAGGTTTCAGTGGCGCTTTGCCTCCGGAACCTGGCGTTGATCAGTACGTGTGGCTTGGCGTCTTCTTTCTTTAGATTTTTTCTTCTTCTTCTTTTTGATTTTGTCAGTTTGCATCACATGAGGCGTGTGATTATGTGTAGGCATGTTGGGTTGGTCGACAAGATCTAGTGCCGAAATTTTCATAAATGATGTTTCAACTTTGATAGGGAAACTAAATTGTGAAATAAAAGAAGAATTAATTTTTAACATTTTATATCTTTGAAAATTGTATGCGTAAGACTGTAATGTTTTTATCCTTTTTTAGAAGTAGAAGCAAAATCAATGCAAATGGACAGTTCAAATTAGAACCATAAAAGTTACAAGTAAATGTGTAGCTCATAAGCACAATATGGCATATTTACAGCCTTCGTAGCATATGATACATCATTTGTATAATTTGTGATTATATATATATTCTCTCCTTAAAATATCAGTTAGAATATTTAATAAATAGACCACTGACTAAGCTTATGTTGTGCAGTATGATATTCAAATTTTCACTGCAATATACAAGTAAGATAAAAGTACATATATAGCAACAAATTTGAAACTTAAATAAATTATATTAATTTTGCACAGATATAATGTTACAAGTCAGATAAAAGATTAAAATTGACACAACTGTTCAATAACTATTTAAAAAAAATGCTTGGCTTGGCATATAGCTTGTTGTTTTCATATATATATATAAATATATATTTATATATATCATGATGACATTAGTAGTGGGTCTAATTTTTTAACAGAGGTCTAGAAATCAAACATTAGAGCTGTTATTATTGAAAAATGTTTACATAATCAATCTAAATTGAATTAGCCAATCTGTTTAAATAAAAAAATGACATTGATTTGGTGCCTTGGTAGTAATATGGGAACGCACTCATATTAAAAGTACATGGGCCGACAAAAATGGAACGATGAACCATGTGTGGGCCTAAAGGTCTTCTCAAGCAAGTTCGTCTTTATCCATTTCCGGATTCTAAATCCCAAAAAAATATATTAAACAATGATACATTAATTTATCTACGGCCCAAAAGTAAAATACTTCATAATTACCATAACTTTCATTAAACATGGCCTGTCCTAAATGAGCTTTGTTAATTGAATTATGGACAGTTTAGCAACATCCATAAATTTTGCGCTTCATACGGTAAGCAGCATATTTCCATTTACGTAAAATCGAGTTGAATTTTTTTATGTTCATAAAAAATGTTCGCTATGAATTTTATCCACTAAAACTAAGCATACAACTAGTAATGGGAAAAAATATTTAAGTGAAATTGTTATCTAACTTTGACGTAAAAGAAAGGTAACCTCTTTAATTTAAATTTTATTTCATCATTGTCATCAATCATCGTTTTGTAACAAAAAAAAAAGAACTCTCTATGGTCCCAGGTAATGAGGCACAAGTATGATAACTCCTCCACTATTATCCCATCATTATGCAGAAAAGCTAACGCACAGTTATGGAATGCTCTAAGTGACGTCTAGCCTTTGATAAAGCATAGTGTTGGTTGGTCTCTAGGATCAGGCCAAAGAGTGAAATTCCGGGAGGATCCATGGGCTCTTGACTCTCCTCTTTAATCACCGAAGCCAACAGACCGCCCCCATTACTAGTTGTATGCTTAATCCACCATTAGCTGCTTTAAAATAGGCCAGTAGCTGATTTCGTAACAAGCAATGGCGTTTGGAATTGGAGGCTCTTCGATCAATTCCTACCCCACCATTCCATACGCCCCATCGCTGCACTTAACCCACCGCTTGCAGCTAATGGAGATGACAACATAATATGGAGGGCATCGACAAATGGGCAATTCACTGTGAAGTCAACCTACAAACTCCTCACATCCAGGCTGCACCCAGCTCCCAACATCAACATGCTATGGAAGATCATCCAACGATGGAAAGGCCCACAAAGAGCCAAAACTTTTTTGTGGCTTGCTGGCCACGATAGTTTGGTAACAAATAAACTAAGGGCAGATAGGGGAATTAGCACTAATGCAACCGGTAGCAGATGCAACAATGCAACAGAAACAATCATCCACGCCCTTCGTGATTGCCCCACATCTTTCACCGTATGGAACCAACTACTTGGACGATACACACTAAGTTTTTTCAACTCGGACGTCAAATCATGGCTAAACAAAAACCTACGATCATAGCACAAAAGAAACCAACAAATCCCATGGTGCTCCATTTTTGGAATCGGATGTTGGATGATATGGAAATGTCATTGCAATTCCATATATGACAACACATTTACTTGGCCAACAAATGGAGCTTTATTAATCAACAAATCTTCGCTCTTCTCATAAGAAGCTTGGGATTTGCCGAACCAAGGAGGCAACTTTGCTCCTACGTACACAGACCGTATGGTCCAAGCCAGAAAGAGGATGGATCAAGTTAAATACCGATGGATCGGCCAGGGGCGACCCGAGACTAGCAGCAGCAGGAGGAATGCTCAGGGATGCCAAAGGTGCTTGGCGAGGAGGCTTCATTCTCAACATTGGCATTGCCACTCCCTCACTAGCTGAACTCCATGGCATTCGTAAGGGATTGGAATATGCATGGTCTGAAGGTCACAAACAAGTCATTCTAGTAGTGGACTCCTTGGAAGCTATTAATTGGATCACAAACCCACAGACACATGTGGGCTGGAACGAAAGCATTATGAATGACATTAGAAACCTCCTCAATCGCAATTGGAGAGTGGTATGTCTTCACACACCCAGAGAATCCAATCGTTGCCCAGACTGGCTTGCAAAACTCGGCTTAAACATCAGCCTGGGATCATGTAGCCCACCAGAACTAATCAGCATCCTACAAGAACTAAATCCACCACAGGGACCTAGAAGGCCGACTTGGAAAGCAGTCTGGAATCTAAACATACCACCTAAAATTAATGTCTTTTTTTGGAAACTATTACACCTCCGTCTACCTACGAAAGATTATTTTTCAACATTCATTTCAGATCTTGATCTTTTGCGCCCTTTGTGTGGCCTTTTGCCTGAGTCAGCAACTCATCTGTTCTTTACGTGCCTTGTGGCATTGGAGCTATGGGATTATTTTGAGACACAGGTCGCGTATAAATTTCAGCACAGAGAGAGCTGGCACTTGGGTAGTTGGGTACATGAGGGTTCCTCTCTATCTGCCGAATCAATGCGCAAACTTCAGGCCTTATTTGCTTTCTCTCTGGGGCCTTTGTGGTTTAAGAAATGACATACTGTTTAAATCCCGATCGGCAATCGTCCCTACGGTATGGGTTAAAACTTTGGCTGGCTTCACGGAGTATGATACGCACCATTATTCTGAGGCAACTCGCCCCCAAGATCGACATATGATCCGGTGGGAGCCTCCTCCTCATGGTATGATTAAAATTAATTCAGACGGGTCCTTCGTCAGTGCCGAGGAAAGAGGGGGAGCAGGTTACATTATCCCCACTAATGAAGGCTCTGTCTTAGCTGAGGAGCAATAGGTTGTCGCGCATCAATGACAACAGAAGCAGAAGCTAGAGGTGCGTTGGAAGGGAAAAAGATAGCTATAAGGGAAGGATACCGGAATGTAATTCTGGAGCTGGATTCTTCTAACCTGGTGCAGCTCATCAACGGAGTTCGCCCACCATGAAAGTTGTGGAACATGTTGGGAGATATCAAACACTTTTCTAAGCATTTTGTAACTTTTACTTGTATTATCGAGAAGCAAATATGGCTGCGGACAGCCTAGCGAACTCCGACAGAATAAAAAATGCCGATCGTTTTTGGTGAGGTGGCCCCCCTCCGGGCTTGGATGTTATTTTGTACCGTGATTTCAGCGGTTGCTCTGATTTTGGTTAATTAGAAACTTCCTTTTTAAAAAAAGAAAGGTGATCAAGCGAGAAGCAGCTCACACAGCTTGTAGTTTCTATTTTGCTTTAACTTTTCGAGCCTCAGCCCGTCAATGTACCCAAGAAAAAAATTACTAGAAACCCATTACGTTTTTAAATGGACCTCACAAAGATGAGATGAGCGTAGCAAGAACATGAAAAGGTAATCTGGACGTTGCTCGAATTGTTCCTTAATAATATCTTAAAGGTGGCACAAATTATTTATTTTATTTCTTCAATTTTTTTTCTCTTTGCTGCTACTTGGTTTATAGGCCTCCTCTAGATCAACTTGAAGACTGCATACAGGTCTCTTGAATCAATATTAATTCACTGCATCATTGTTTTAACTTACTATTCCTTGTTTGTTTCTGCTTCATCTATCATGTTCATGTATTAATGATCAATATATATATCTCGATGTGATGGAATGGAATAGTCTTCTAGTTAATTTAATGTGTGAGAGATGGGGAACCTAAGAGGAAGTTTGAGAGATGAGGACTGGTCCATTCTAGGGATTGAAATTTCCGGAGCACCACATGGTGCCATGTGAATTGTGAAACCTAATTGGGGTATGCGTGGGTGCCATGCATGGCATGGCATATTGGCATTCCTCCTCCACTGCCACATGCATTAATACAAAGACAGATTTTACTAGTGGAATTTATATAAGAAAGTGGAGCCAATACCAACAAGCAAACGTCCCCATCGCAACCACCTCTACACTTACTCTTATATGACATTTGGTGGGGAAATTGCAAGGAAAATGTACATATGATTGTCCTTCATTATGATATCCGATAATTTCATATCTAGGAACAATATATAGCAACATATATAGAGAAATGTTGGACATGCAATATGTTCTCAAAGAAGAGTTGCTAATTACTAACATTCAACTTGTCGTATTTAAAGGAAGGTGGATTAGGCTCTCAACGACCTGAAAATAGTGCTTGTTATTGTAGTACAACGTAGTCATCTTTTGCATCGTATAAACTTACAAACAATCATTATTAAGTAGCTCCTTTATCATTTGTTTATTGAAGAGCGTCCAAGGTATAGAATAGTTCTAAACCTAGCTAGCTTTCATGTGACCTCCAACCTTTGTCTTCATATTAATTTCCAGTTAGTTTAAAACAGCAAATTCAAATTCTTAAAGAATGGATGGTTTGAATATTTTACTTTTCTTTTAAAAATATACGTTTTGTTTTTATTGCTTTATTTATTTAGAAACGGATCGATCTTGACTAGTCCACGGATTACTAATTAGCCCCAATAAGACAGATAGTGCTGACGAAAAATTAAGCAGGAAAAAGAAAAAAAAACTACGTGTGTCACATGCCCATGCATTTGAACAAATTAAATGTTGTTTGTATAATGTATATAGTAGTAATTAAGTACCGCTACTACATTATCGTAATCAAAACTCACGTGGTGTCGCAGAGAAATTTTGACTAGTCGTAGTTGTATCCATCTCTTTCACCGCCGCAATTTTGCTTTAGTTCTCTTCTTAGATTTTAAAAAAAACGTGTGTTTTTTCCAATAAAAATGCGTGAATTTCATCAAGAAAAAATGTGTTACAAATTTTGTATTAGTTAAATAGATATTTTTATTGTCATTCCTAATTTTTTAATAGCTTAATTGCTAAAGTCCACGAATAAAATACCTTAAAAAATATGACATAAAAAAATTAGAAGTGAAAATAAAAGAATTATAACAAAATAACTAATTAATCAACTAAATTAGTTATCTTATATGAATAGCTTATATCAAACAAACTTAAAAAAAAACATAAATAGAATTTTTAGAATTTATATCTTAAATAAAAGTTATTTGTCCGAATATCAAATAATAATTTATTAATAACACTCTTAAACTCTAAAATAAATAAATGGTGCTACAACCTCTTAATATATTTTTTTTTTAAAAAGAAAACCTGTTTAACATCTCTCAATGCTTTATAATTTAATTATTTTTAAAATAATCTTGGTGATGTAAAGAATATTAATTATTAAGGAGATGCCGATAAATTTAAAACTAACTGATTCGACTACTCCATAAATTGCACATTTGTGTATGCAAATTACAAAGTGTGGGTGGTCGGCGTGTGGATGCATTATTTTTCCATCTATTTTCTCATCCATGGAACTTGTGCTACGGCGCATCAGAAAAAGTTGGCTCGCATTACGAGAGTACAAAATGTTTAACGGCTCATTTTTGTTATGGATTCTATATATCACTTCTTTTATAATTATTTTATTTTATTTCAATTTATATATTATGAAAAATGTACGTTAGATAGGTAACAATGATTTTAAGAAAAATGATATGAAGAATTTAGGAATGATAATAAATATAATTTTAATTATTAATAGATCACTTCAAAAAAATAATTGAATTTAAATTTGCTAATATTCCTAATCATTCGTTAAAACTCGTTCAAATATCGGTTTCATCCTCGGATCGATATATTTTATATTAAATCAGATGTTTACGTGAATTCATATCTCTTTAGTTCAATTTTAAATAGTGGAATCCATTTCCATATATACAAATCCAATTTTAAGTTTTTAAATAAAATATTTTAAGAAAATATATTTAAAATTATAAATAACTTATAAGATGGCCTAAACATTTAATCCTTTATTAACACTCCCGATTTATTAAATATTGTGCTCTCCACAAGTCGCTCTTCTCGGCATGCGGTCGCATCATATATATATTTATTCGTCGACGGTGCATGCATGTGGCCTTCACGTACCTCACAAATAATTTGCTCCGGCGGGGTCAACTCCGACGACGTGATCAGGTTCCGGCGCCGGCCAATGGCAGTGTCGATCAATTAGTAATATATTTATATACATATACATGATGTGAAGAAGTTTCCACGTACTGATCAGTGTCGTGGTCCATGCATGGCATCGTTCGGACAAGACTACGACTTGACGGTACCACCTGCAAGCATTCATGAGTAAATTACTGGTAACGCATGTTAAATTGATAAGTGGATTAGATTTCCATAACAAAGTTTTTAGATGTTAAATCTCAACATTATTTTTACTAGTAATGTAATGTAATTAATGTATTGTAATATATGATATCAAGCGTCCAAAGCTGCTGCCCTGCACCAGTGCAGGCTGCAGGTACGTAGCTGCACCTACATGTCATGCCCTCTGCCTCTGGGGACCCTCTTCCAATCCATGGCTGCATGCCGTGCCGAACCAGGCAGCAAACTGCCGGAGCGGGGCAGCGCCACCCGCCGGCCCCCCATTTTTTTTATTTTTCTCCCGTCGACATGTACGTGGGTGTGTGCAACACGTTGTTTAATTCATTGCCTGCACTGGACGCCGACGTCGCCATGGCAGTGCAGCCCCATTGCATCCTTCTCCTTCTCAATTTGTGGTCCATTTGTATGGGATCCTCTCCTCTTACTTTCACGTTGAATTATATATATA
>LTAE01006140.1:7179-25294 GCA_001647135.1 Pontederia paniculata
GTAGAGGGTAAGGGCTTCATCTCTACCTGAGGGGTTTTTTCTAAACTTGAGAAGTTGAGCTGCTCTCCCTGGTTGCGTGTTTCTACTTGGTGTACCGTTGTTGGTGGGATTTGATCCTCGTCCTCTGATTCGAGGAGCCTTATGAATAGGCTCGAGTCATGATCGTCAAGCAGTTCATCAAGTAAGGTCAAGCTTCTTTGGAGTGGGTCATCTGTGAGGATCACTTCTGAGACCTCTTGGATTAGTTCATCTTCAGAGCTTGAGACTTCATGGACCGTGTCATAGGAGGGATATTTCATAGCTTGTGCCAAGTTGAGTTCTATCTTTTCTTCCCCTATCTAAAAAGATAGGGTCCCGTTCTTGACATTGATGATGGCTCCAGCGGTAGTCAGGAAGGGTCATGCCGAGATCAGTGGTATGTTGACATCTTCTTTCATGCCGAGGACCACAAAGTCACTGGATTGTAGAACTTTCCGACCTTGATAGGTATGTCCTCTAAGATGCCCTCATGGTACTTTACAGATCTATCAGCAAGTTGCAGCGTCATATTGGTGGGTTTCAAATCTCCTGCGTCTAGCTTCCTGCATAGAGATAAAGGGATAAGGCTGACGCTGGTTCCCAGGTCGCATAGAGCTCTGTTGACCCGGAGATTCTTGATGTCACGGAATCAAGAAACTACCTGGATCTTTCAGCTTCGGAGGAAGCTTTGTTTGAACAACCGTGCTTGCTTCTTCGATTAGGGCCAATGTCTCATGGAGGTCTATCTTCCACTTTTTTGATAAGATATCATTTAGGAATTTGAAGTATGAAGGCATTTGTTGGATGGCCTCGGCAAATGGGATGTTTATGTGTAATTTCTTTAGTATATCCATGAATCTAGCGAACTGCTGGTCACTTTGAGTTTTCATTAGCCTTTGAGGGAAAAGCACAAATCTCAGATCGACTGGAGCTTTTGAGATTGAAGGGTTTGTCTTAGAGGTAGGGGGGCTTGCTTTTGAGTTGTCTTGTGGAGGTTCAGTTTCAGCCTGTTTGGAGCTAGGTTCTGGATTATCTTTGAGTAATTGTTCCTATTGAGAATTCTCCTTGAGATTTGCTTATGGCTGGTCGCTTGGCTCTATATCTTGTGGGCATATTTTATTGAGCTTGCTGCTTTGGAGGTTCTTCTAACTGCTTCCCGCATCTTAGAGACACAACTTGACATTGTTCTCGGGGACTTATCTCAGGTTACCCCAGGAACATCCCAGGCGGTCTGGTGGCTGAACTCGTTTTCTGCGCAATTTGATTTTCTAGAATCTTGTTTTGGGCATCAAGTCTGTCAATCTTGGTGCACATTTGCCTCAAGGCTTCATTTTTTTGTTTCATTGCTTCGCTTTGTTGCTTGAGGAAACTTTGCATCATTGTTTCAAGGCGTGACTTTGCTTGAGGTGGGGTTAAAGCTAGATAGGAAGGCACATGTAAGGCCTGTTGTTGCTGGTTGTTCTGAGGTGGTATTGATTCTGTTAAAGGTTTTGAGCTGGAGGCCTTCGGTAATTTTGGCTCTTATATGACAGGTTGGGGTGGAATCTGATCCAAGGTGGACCTTGATTTTGGTATTTCCTGCGGCTGAGTTTTGGCCATATGTTGCCGCAATGTTAACTTATTCGTCTTGAGGATCTTGGACATTGTAGTTGATGGCTTGACATCGAGCGGCAACATGTCCAATCATTCAGCATTGCTCACACCAAACAAAAGGTGGAGTAGACTGGTTCGGAGTTTCTTCTGCTGCATATATCTTGGAACTTGAGGAGGTGGGGTCAACCTTCTTCTCTAGAGTTTTCTAGAATAGGTTGACGATGCTTTGTATTTGGGAAGAGAGTTGATCTATCTTGGCGGGGTTGGCGACAACACTTTGTTCTTCGGGTCTCTTTCTATTAACCTGGTCGTCAGGCCACTCTCGATGGGTTTCGATCACTCTCTCGATTAGCTGGTTGGCTTCGTATGTATTCTAGGACATGAATCTGCCTCTAGTTGCTGAGTCAAGGGTGGACTTGCTCTCGGAAGTAAGCCCACGGTAGAAGGTCTGGACTGTCATCCATTTGTGGAACCCATGGTGAGGGCACTGCTTCAGTAGTTTTTTGAACCTCTCCCATGCTTTGTAGAGAGACTCGTTATGCCATTGGATGAATGAGGTGATCTGGTTCCTCATTTGCATGATCTTCCCTGGAGGGTAGAATCTAGTCATGAAGGCTGAGATGAGCTCATCCCATGTGTTTACTACATCCTCCTCCAAAATGAGAATAGGCGAAGTATGACCGCATCATCGGTGTCCATCGCATTTGAAGGTGATGCAGATCTCTATGAAGTTGATTAGGTGCTAGTTAGGATCTTCATGGGCAAGCCCATCGAACCGGTTCTGCCCCAAGTAACCCAATATGGTTGGGTTCAACTGGAACTTGTTGGCGTTCACCTCTAGTATTGTTATTCTGGAGTTCAGGCCTACAGCTGTAGGTTTGTAGAATTCTTTAAGCGCTCGAGCTGCATCAGGGTGTGCCGCAATGCGTGGGTCGACTTGATTGGCTTGGCCCCTAATTGGATTAGGTTGTCCCGCATTTTGATCAAGTTGAGCCATCTCGGTGTTGTTCTCTAAGGCTCGGGCTTGAAGTTTTCGGAGTCTTTGCTCTCGCCTTCTTCTCCTGAAGTTTCTTTCAATCTCAAGATCAAACTCAAAAGTGGGGCCGACTAAGAGATCTATTCTCCAAGCTACCTATCAAGCCTCTCTAGAGGTCAAGGCAACTCAGTTCTCCTCTCTATCTAAATCTTAAGTCAAATTCAAGACTGCTACCACTCGCTCTAGGTCAAGCTCCGGAGGTAGGGGGCAAACTCTCACCTATCCCCTAACTCAGAAGGCATAACCTGGACTAAGGTTCTTCCAAACTTCATCACTAACCTCTGGGCTCATTGTGTGAAGGTGGCAACACTATAAGGTCCTCACGGATAGTGTGCACTTGGGAAGAATCAAACGAATAACAAGAAAATACAAAACACAAAACATTCGAGCACAAATCATAACGCGAGATCAAGTAGGTGATATAGGAGATGAATCTTAAAGCATTCATAGCAGATCAAATTGAAACAAAGGTTCCCCTAGGATTTCGGCAATAAATGTTTAGCCGAACATCCTGGGGCTAACAGTTACAAACTCAGAAAATAGTTCAACCAACATAGTTAATCGGAATAAAAACTAAAGTACTAAAACATAGAACTTCGGTGTCGTCCTTCCCCTTGTCACGTTGTCATCTTCCCTTTTTATGCCCTTCGTGACGTCTTCAGACCTTCTCCTGCACTTCCCCAAAATTCGGAGGTGAGAAGAACTCCAGAATTCCAAAATCCCCAAAATCTCATCAGGTGAGGGGTCAACTCCGCAAAATCCGGGTGTTAGTTATGGAAGTTACCCTGGTTTCTCGGCTGCAACCACAAAAATGGAAAGGATTTTAAAAATTCAAATGTTCAAATAGCTGAAATCATGGAATTCAGTTAAAACCTCCTTAAATTAGTTCAGAATCCAAAGATCCAAATATAATGATGCTAAATATTCAAAATGCTAAAAATGGAAATAAATCAGCAGAAAATATTTACAAAGATGGAGTTTGGGGTAAGCTTTTCAGAGGTTGGGTCAAGCTATTTAGGTATACCTTTTCCTGTCATCGATTGGTGTATGGGAAGTCATGCCATTTGCCGGTTGAATTGGAACACAAAGGTCTTTGGGCAATTAAATACCTGAATTTCGATTTGAAGGAGGCTAATGACCATCGATGGATCCAACTACATGAGCTTGAAGAATTGAGGGCTGATGCATACGAAAATTCAAGAATTTACAAAGAAAAGACTAAGAGATGGCATGATGAGAGAATTCAGAAATGAATGTTAAAAGTGGGTGACCAAGTATTCATATTCAACTCGAGATTCAAGTTCTTTATGAGGAAACTAAAATCAAAATGCTCTGGCCCTTTTACAGTTAATATGGTACTTCCCTCCGGCGTTGTGGAACTCGCAAACAAACAAGGGGAACCATTTAGAATGAATGGACAACGAGTAAAAGTATACCATAAAGCTTCACCTTTGGAACCACCAACTTATATCTCTTTGGAAACACCACCACAGAACACATGACAGATTCAAGCAAAACTATGTCCAACTCAAGGACATTAAACTAGGCACTTACTTGGAGGCAACCCAGATTTACTTTCTAACCCCAATAAAATTTTTGTTCTTCGTAACTCTAGGTAACAGATGGGGGCATGTAAGCTATTCGAGCGACATATAGGGGTATGCTAACATCACGGTTTCACTACAAGACAAAATGGAGATGTCGTTTCCTATTTCGTCGTGATGATGCACAACCGTGGTGGACCCAAACCCATTTGACTCAACCGTTAAACCCTTTTCTCTCTCCATTCCATCAACCAGTCTCCCACCACCTCCCATTACCCACTACCAGCAGAAACACCTCGGACACACCACCACCTCCACACCCAAATCCCTAACAGCCCCACAATGCCGACAATTCCTCGCCCACCATCGGCTACACTTGAACATAGATATACACTGATGGTTTCCACAAGGGAACAAGCCACCGGCCGCACTTGGCATCCGAAACCAAAGAAAGGGTCAGTCGTCTGTTCATCGACGAATCCCATCACTTTCGGCGGAGACGACAGTCCCTCCATCGCTCATGCGCCATCAGCTTCTATCTTCGCACCATCTCGTCCTCAACAATCACCTTCATCATCGCAAGTCCGACGGAAGATTCTTGTCACCAAGTACGTCAGGATGCCTCCAAGGAAGCGATCTTCTGCGCCCTCCTTTGACTCTTCATCAAGCTTTGAAAAATCACCACCGACTGCAACATCGACAGCTGCTCAAACCCTAAATCTTCTAACCTACCCTTCGGTCGCTCCAGTCATGTCCTCTCTGCCACATAGCCCCGACCACCAATCCGATTTTTTCAGGACACCACCATAGTCGCCAGCCGCCATTGAACCCCTTCCAGACACCCCAACCTCAAGTTGAACATCACCACCTCAAAGCATTCCTCCCACTGAACCGACGACATAGTGGATATTCCATCTATCGCCACTACCCTTGTGTTATTCCCCCCACCCACTGACTTACCCCATCTGAAGCCTCTCCAACTGTCGAGTCTACTCCATCTGCGACGGCAGCAACAAAAACTCCTCCAACGTCTGACATACAAGGTGTCAAGGACCCGCCATCACCCATCATCACGGCTGAGCCTCCTACACTTTCTAAAGCTGCTGCTCCCGTGATGACATCCAAAGCAATATCGACAAAGGCCTTTGAATCAATGGCCAAATCCACCGAGAGGTCCGTTGAAGAAGCTGCTGAGGAGTTGACAGATGACTCCCATCACCCATCATCACGGCTGAGCCTCCTACAGTTTCTAAACCTACTGCTCCCTCTGTGGCATCCAAAGTGATATCGACAAAGGCCTATGAATCAACGGCCAAATCCACCGAGAGGTCCGCTGAAGAAGTAGTTGAGGAGTCGATAGATGACTCCACCGATAGATCGATGACCGCCAAGCCCTCACAACCTACCGCCCTCAAACAATCGAAAACGCCATCGACCAGCAGGATTCTCCAACGCCTCGAGCAGCTCATCTTCAAGGACAAGAAGCACGAACAGCGCTACCGGATACTCAACAATCGAGCCTTCCACCCCACCAAATTTCTAGATCAGGGCACTATGAAGAAACTTGGATTCCATGATGACTTCAAGACACTAACTGTTGGGATGCAAGCGTATGACTTCTTTCTTCAAGGATGGGTTACACGCCAGGCACTGGCGAAAGAGTTCTTCAGCAGTTTGGAGGTTTATGAAGAAGATCGTCAGGTGACATTTCACCTTTTCAATAAGGAATTTAATTGGGCATTCGATCAAATTGGACAGGCGCTGGGACTACCTTCTATGACTGCTTCAAAACCATCCACATATGATCCCAAAGTTGTATGGAATTGGATCACCAGCCAAAATGAATTGCAGATAAAACACGCCACATCCACATGCATCCGCAACCCAGTCATATGTTACTTCCACAAAGTCCTAGCGAACACACTACTGGGCTGCACCAACATTGAATATACATATGGGCCTTTTGCGGCAAAAGAAGATTGATCTCGTGGGCATCTTCCTCTCAAACTCATACAAGATGTCACGTCAGGAAAAAGGGACTCTTGTTATCGGTGGACTAGTAACACCTATTGCGAAGGCGTGTGGCATCGATATAAAGGAACTCAAAGACATTTCTACAGCAGGAAAATTGAATATGAAGAGCTTAGTACACATGAAGATAGTGACCTGCCGCTAGAGTAGCTACTATCTCCTTAACCCCAAGGATCCTTACCATGAGATCAAGCTTCCTAACCCTTCCATAACAACGGTTACTAATAAGAAAAAGTGGTTATTAGAGGAGACACCTCCAACTGACCCAATTTCACCAACTTCAATTGTTGCCACCTCCGGACTCAAGCTATTGTAAAAAGGAAAAAAGAGGATGAAGGCCACTCCAACCAAGGCTACCCCCACCTCATCCACCAAGAAGACGAAGACCACTCCAGCAAAGGCTACCCCACCACCATTCCTGTTGAGCCTCCAGTTCCCTCCATCCCAAAGGAAGCTGCTACTTCAACTGCACCCACCCCAAAGGGAGCTAAAACCACTTAAGCTACCCTGACATGTAACTGTGATGATACTTTGTTCATGCTACTTTCTAGTCTTTTACAATCCTTGCGTCCGTTGTTGGTTTATTCTCAAGCAACATATGTATACATTCTTCCATAAAGAGGGTTAGTAACCCCATTTGGAAAAAAAAGAGAAAAAAAGGGTTAGTAACCCAGTCCGAAATAAAGGAAAAAGGGTTAGTAACCCTACTTGAAAAAGAAAAAAAATTGGGTTAGTAACCCAATGCGAAAAAAAGAGAAAAAAAGGGAAGAAGTGTTAGTAACCCATTTTTGCTTTGATTAAACCGACATCGTTTCTACTTCTCATCAAGGATTGTGAGTCTAGAGAGAGGGCTATGGGAAGGGATTATCCAGTTTGCATTTTTAGTTGTACACGAGGCTTGAGTTTTAGTGGTTCTAGGAGGAGGCTAATTGGCTAAGAAAACACATGAATGACTCGAGCGATCTGACCGACTGGGGGAGTTGTGTAAGTTATTACAGGTCCATAGTGTGACCGATTCGAATTGCTATTTAGTTGGCCTTAAAATTTTCTAATTCTTTGCTTGAGGACAGGCAAAAGCTTAAGTTTGGGAAAATTATGATGACAGGGAATTTACTCCCCATTTCTATATGCAAAGATTACACTTTTTCATTAAATTATGCATCATTTGCATATATTGCCACACATTTTTACAACCATTGCATAATTTGAAATTTCCTGAGCACAAATACACATTTTCACCTCAATGACCCTTCTTAGTAAAGTTTTGAATGACTTATTCTTGATTTCTCGTGCATGAATATATCCCAAGCCTAGCGACATGTGTGCTAGAAACTGTACATGGGAGCACCTATGCCGAAGACTAAACCTGGGGGTACCTGCTGCCACTACCTGTCAAAATCTGCTAGAAGATAAAACACAAAACATAATCTGCAAATTCCTCTACCAGTTATTGTGGTCCAAATGAGGAAGGTTCCTTTACAGTTTTTAGGGAATATTGGTAGGGCTATGAAAGGGACAAATGACATTCCAGGATTGGACAAGAGAAGGAGGATAAAAGGGTAAAACGAAGGAGGAAAGAGGGCTCCGTTCTGCACCGGTAGGTGGCATCGAGTGGAGCCGCCGCCACTGCGGAGAAAAGAAGAGAACCAGAGGAAGAAGGAAGTTTTCGTGTAGAGATTTGGGAGTATCATTGGTTTATGCTTTGTGCTTCTTACTTGTATTAATCTCCAATGATGAACTCTTATATTATGTTAGTTGTGATGTGTTTGATGGCTGTTAGAGGCTAAACGATTAGGCCTAGACATGAGATGATTTGAGAACACCTACTTGCCATATGAACTTATCTTTTAATGCATTCATGTTTCCATTCGATTTTCCAATCTTTCCTTTTGTTATGTACTTTGTATACGTGCTAATTTTTATGTTGTGAATGACAAGCTATGTTTTTATCTTTGTATATCATATCTATGAGGGATCGGGATCCGAGAGGCTTGACCCCTTCGTCAAAGGTATTTGTAAGGGACCGAGAGGCTCCTATGGATATCTAGGGGAGATTGGAGGGAGGTTATTCATGGCATTCGAGAGAGTTATATGAGAAACCTCTAGGGATTTAGGTTCAATCCTTGATTGTGAGAGTAGCTAGGTTTGTTTCCTTAATGTCTCAAATCGACATTATTTGAGCTTCATGTGTTCGTTAGCAAGTAGGATTCGAAAATGATTCCCATGTCCCAGTTGTTTTCCCTATTTAACTGATTCAATCTCCTTTGTGTTGGTTTTGTTTCTACCCACTTTAAATATAAAAACACCAAAAAAATTTGTTCACTTATCTTTTCAGATTTTAGTTCTAGTTCATCTAATTTTCTACACAAAATATTTCTCTCCTTCATTTCGGTTCGTGGTAGAATAGAGGGGTTGAATTGTGAAATTCTAATTTCCCTGTGGATTCGACCCTAAAATACTACAAGGATAACTATATACTTACGGTTGGAGTTGTGTGTTTAGGTTACTTTTTAAGACTTGTTTATTATTTATTTCTGTCCAGGTGCCCGAAGATCCATAACTA
Source organism: Pontederia paniculata (assembly GCA_001647135.1). Classification (NCBI taxonomy): domain Eukaryota; kingdom Viridiplantae; phylum Streptophyta; class Magnoliopsida; order Commelinales; family Pontederiaceae; genus Pontederia; species Pontederia paniculata. The sequence continues at coordinate 15,965 of LTAE01006140.1, forward strand.
TCAAGCCTTGATGTTCTGAAACCTGGTACCACCTTTATTTTCGACACACGATTTATGCTCATCAGATGTATTCACATGCCCCCACAAGCTATGTAGGGCAGGAGCACCGTCGTAGCTTGGTATGTAAGAAGGTGAATCGAGCACCTCCAATTGCCTTAGTCATCAAATCAACAATATTGTTTTTTGAGGATATGAAACAAACTTGCAACCTCCTATGTGAGACTTCATCACGGACGAAATGATGGACCACCTTGATAAATTTCACGCATGCATGAAATATCGGGTTGACAGTGAGATTAGTTGCTCCAAGATTATCACACCACAGTAATGGAGGTGCAGGTGAAGGAACCCAAAGTTCGCTCAAGAGGGATCGAAGTCAAATTAACTCAATTGTCGTATCAGGATGTGCTTTATATTCAAACTCAGTGGATGACCGAGACACCGTGCGTTGTTTGCAGGTGGAATAGGAGATGAGGTTGAGTCCGATGAATATAGTGAAATCGCCAATGGACTTGCGATCAACTGACAAACCAGCCCAATCTACATCGGAGTCAGAGAACACATTAAGAGCACTAGAGAATTGAGTCAAAATACGTAGGTTGAGGTTTGAAGTAGCGTTAAGGTATCGAAATATGCGCTTGACGAGTTGCCAATGACACTTGGACGGAGTTTGCATGAATTGGCAAACATGGTTGACAGCAAACGCAAGGTCTGGCCGAGTGATGGTAACTTATTGTAGCGAGCCCACCACATGACGGTGCAAGTGCGCATCCGAGCAAGGTGCACTATTTGTCAGGCTGGACATAGATGAAGGAAATAACAACGAGTTCACTGGCTTCGATGTGTGCATGTTTATGCGTCGAAGGAGGTCAATATACTTATGCTGAGATAATACAAGATAATGGCCATATTTTAGAACTTCAATGCCAAGAAAGTATGATAGAGAGCCAATGTCCCGGACCGCGAAGCTGGAGCTGAGATGTCGAACCAAGATTTCCAAGAGGGATGATGAAGATTTTGTTAAAATCAAATCATCCACATATAATAATACATAGAGAAGGTTAGATCCAGAACAATATATAAATAATGATGTATCAGCTTTTGCTGCACAAAAGCCAAAGCTTGTGAGTGCCTGATGAAGCTTGAAGAACCATGCACAAGGAGCTTGCTTTAGGCCATACAAGGACTTACGCAGGAAACACACATGGTCGGGGCACTCAGTGTCAATAAATCTTGGTGGTTGCTCCATGTAGATAGATTTGTGAAAGTCATCATGGAGAAAGACATTTCTGATATCAAGCTAGCGTAAGGGCAAATGCCGAGAAATAGCAATGGAAATGACAACCCGCATTGTAGTTGGTTGGTTTGATTACTGGACTAAAGGAATCAAAATATTCAATATCGGCTTGTTGATGAAACCCCTTGGCAACAAGCCTCGCCTTATGTTGATCTAACAATCCATCTGAATTGTATTTAACTTTGAACAACCATTTGCAACCGATTACAGACATGTTGGGGCGTCGCAGAACAAGTGTCCATGTCCCATTTGATAGTAACGCAGAAATCTCAGTTGTCATAGCTGCTCTCCAATGTGGGAACTTGTTGGCTAATGTGAATGATGTAGGATGGTTGCCAACAGTGTGGGCCTGGTGTGTGAGGAGAGAAATGGGGGTTCGAATGTCAGCAAGGGACCTATAGTTAATTGAGGCGCGCATTCGAAGAGACATACGAGAAGAGGGAGGTAGAGGAATCGAGGAGGAGGGTGCAGATTAACTTGCGGTTGAGATGAGGTACGTAGTAGGTGGCTGAGGGAGTAGGCGAATGCAGAGAATGGCACAATGTGGAGGGTACACTAAGCCATTGTACAAGCAGTGAGGGGTTGGAGAGTGCAGGGGATTGTAAGGTCGAGAATGGAAATGTGTGTTCATCAAATGTAACACAGCGCACATTATAGATTTTTCATGTAGCGAGGTTGAGGCATCTATAACCAAGGAAACTCGAGGAGTGGAGTGGCCAAGGAAGACACAACAAGTTGAGTGAAATGTGAATTTGTGTTTGTTGCACGGACGTAAATATGGGATGGTTGTACACTTGAGAACTTTTAAAAATGAGTAGTTAGGTTTTCGTCTAAATAACACTTGATAAGAAGAAATGTTTCTTGTGACCGTAGAGGGAAGACGATTAATCAAATAAATAGAAGTCTCATAAGCATAATGCCAATAAGACTGCGGCACAAAAGAATGTGCAAGTAAACTTAAACAAATTTCGAGCACATGGCATATCTTGCGCTCAACAGATCCATTTTGTGCAGACGTGTGAGGGAAAGAAACTCGATGTTGAATCCATATTTTGCAAAGTGAGTGCGAAGCATAGAAAATATTCCTCCTTCATCAGATTGAAAAGCAAGAGTTCTTTTTATTGAAATTGATGCTCACCAAAATTTGAAAGACAAGAAAACATGATGCAACATCTGATTTATTCTTGAGAGGAAAAAACTACACAAACTTAGTGAAATCATCTATAAATAGAACAAAATAACGGTGACCATTTGACGACATAATAGGTTGCTAGACCCCAAACCGTCACTGTGAATCAATTGAAGATGAGTGGAGCAACGAGACGAAGGTGAAGGAAATGGTAGGCATGAGGTCTTCCTGAGTTCGCATGCAACACACGTAGTTGGAGATACATCTTTGCCAAGGTTTTGTTGTCAGAGAAGCTAGTTAAGAACACGATGGTGAGGATGGCCAAGACACACATGCCAGGGACAAGAGGAGATGTTGAGGAGAGCTTTGGGTCGAGGAGGGTTGGGCGGCAAGGATGACAAATGATAAAGTTCATCTTTAACTTGGCCATGAAGAAGTATCTGATGGGTTAGGGTGTTCTTGACAACAAAGAAATTAGAGTGAAATACAAAATAACAACTATTTTCTAATGTAAATTGACGGATAGAATTGGCAACTTGGAGATTATTCATTTTTGTGAATGGTTCATAAAGGTGAGAGCTTGCAAATATGGTGTCACATGATGAGTGGTGCTTGAGTCTGAAATCCAATCCATGTAGGTAGACATTGCTGGCAATGTTGAGGACGATGACATAGGTTGAGGGGAATAAGAAGACATCTTGCTGAACATAGAGTATACTTGTGGCTCTGGGAGGTGCTGATGCTGCTGCGTCGGGGCACTTGGAGGGAGCACTAGGATGCCAATTTGGGGAGGGCGCTTGTAAATGGATTTGGACGGGCTATGACTGTACGCGCCACAATCAAGAAATGCATCTCTTCAGCCAGATTTAGAGTGTCCACGTCCACATCCACAACCTCGTCCGGAGAAATGAGATCTAGTGTAGTAAGGTGCATGGGCAAGATTTGCTGCAAGTAGGAATGAAGAATCTGGTTGAGGTGTAGCATGTGCCATTCTTATTTCTAGCTAAGAAGCAGGCTGTGGAGTTCCAAGAAAGGAACCTCAAGAGTAGGCCAAGCTGAGAAGGAGGACACCATCTCACTGAAAAGTAGGTTCAAGATTGTTAAAGACAATCACATTAAATGTTACTATAGAGATAGGGTGGTCGGCTACAACTAGTTCATTGGCAATGAACTTTGTGTTATGGAGATATGTGGTGATTGAGGAATCACCTTTCTTCGTGTTGTGTAACTACATTGTTAGCTGAAGAATCTGCGTGTGCTAAGGGGCTCCAAAAGCTTGTTCCAGGACTGTCCAAACTGAGAAGGAGTCCTTGAGGCCTACCACATAGTGCATGACTTCCTAGGATAATGATGCAATAAGCCAACTGAGGAGTGTCTGGTCCCTAAGAATCCAATCTTGGAAATTTGGATTCGGGATTCTAGTTGAGGGAGAATCTATAGATGACAGAGTTGCTTCTAGGAATCGGCTCTCCCCGGTGATGATGCCTTCAATATCGAGGCTGCACAACAATGGGAGAAGTTGGGTTTTCCATAGTAGATAACTGGTAGGGGTAAGTTTTATTGTGATGTTGTGGTGAACCTGGAAAGATGGCAGTGTCTGATGCAGTGGTGAACTTGCAAAGGACACCAGAACAAAAGAGGAGGAAATCAATGAAGACGACGCCATTGTAGGTGATTGACTAGGTATTGGCTCTAATACCATGTAGAAGCTAATATTATCAAAGAAATTTATTTCATATTATTATGTGTTCCTGTACATGTGTTTTTATATACCAACGTTGGTAATGTTGGTCACATGGAGATCCTATGATAAGTGTGATAGAAGCTATAATTTAAAGAGGTTGCATCAGATTGTTGTATCACCGTTGTTGCATCGAATCTATTAGTTATAATTGAGGTGCATGTAAGATGTACTCACACTTCTAACAGAATTATGCTTAACACTTGAAATTCTATGTGCTGATTAGGATCCAATAAAATGCATGTTCTTCAAATCAGCGAAAACACATCCTTATGTTAAAGTCAAAGTACATCGGCTAAGGCATGAAGCTACCACATTATTGGGTTTACCATTGCACTGTCAAACATATATGGACACCAATGTTTATGCTGAAAGAGATACCCAAGCATTTTTTTCTACGTCCTCTAATTATACTTCACATGACTATTTAGCTCGCATCTTGTTCCACAAGAGGTTCGTAACTCTTCATGAATCTTCTCTAAACTACTGGAAGGATCACCAACACCACCAACTTGCTCGGGTTGAGGATAATAAACGAGAGAAAAAAATTGCACCGAGGTTCACTCTTAAATAGACTACATCGTCAAGTGGGTGCAAAAATGTTATTGATGAGAGAATTACTATAGAATAATAATAACTCATGTAGACTCCTAACGCTAACCCCAAGGAGTTTATATATGCATTCCATAATAGATATGATTTTTTCTCATGTAAGACTCTGTAGTAGTCCTTGGAAAATAGGATATCTATCACAAAAAAAAATTCTGATTCAGAAAAAGAATATTATCTTAAAATTTTTCGAAGACGCAAATGCTTGCAAAATCCAATTTCAAATATTTTCTGACAGCCAAGAAGATTGGATATTCATCCCTTTTTGGCTCATGTGTCAATGTTTCAAATTCTATTTTGATGAACAAACTACAACAACAATATCATATATTGTTGTTTCTTCTAGTATGTATAAGAACTTTTGTTTGACTCCATTCATAACTATAGCATCACCTTGGTGATGGTGAGGATTCCTCCAACAACATTGATTCAACATTCTTTAGAGTCCAAACTCCCAAATATATCAGACTCTTATATTTTATTTGGATGGAGTCAATCCTGACTATTTTATAGTTGCATTGTTGTCAATAATGACATTTAAGTCATCAATCAATTTTCTAATAAGTTGAGTGATGTGCATCGTGTAACATGTCAAGTTGTAACAAAAAGGATCGGGATGTGACACATGTTGTGACAACTCTAATGACACCTGATTGTTCACTACAAAGGCAAGTAAAATTTATAAAACACCAAATTACAAAACTACTTCTTCTGCAAGCGCACAGGTAGTTGTAGTACTTTGGGGTCGATCCATAGGACTGGTCAATTAGGTTTCTAGGAAGATTCCTAACTCAATTGCACTAGACTAGGGAAAAAATGTTGTTGGTTGGGTTTATTTTTTTTGGGTTTTCGAAATACGAGAAAGTAAACAGAGAAAATATAATGATAAAAACATTTCCAAGGCAAAGTTCCATCACATGCTCGTCTGTAATTGTCAATCATTAAAAACGTATGAATCGATTCTATATGGAGTTCAAAGAACAAAAACCATGCAACATTCCACTGCTCACTTATCTAATCCAAGAACTCACTTTTCTAAGTTTTAGATTGATCGAGGAAGTTATCCAAGGGAAAGATCCATTGTCATCACATGAAATAATACACTCAAATCAATGGTCGATTCGTCACAACCCATCGTCACAAGCTGACATGTTCCCCTTATTACACCAGATTCCTCTGCACGCAACCCTAGACAATCCTGTCAAGGCTTGATCTAGGTGAGAATGTGCAGACAAGGACTTAAGTTGATATTGAACTCAACGTGTGGATTGTCAAAATCAATCGTCACTAACGAACACTCCTCGTCGTGACAGATTCCTCGGTCATACGATCTTGGGTTATCCCGATCAAGGGTAATCCCAATTAAAGAGTTGCTACTGAGACTATCGATAGTGATTAATCCTTTCCAAAAATGCACACCAATTGGCCTTCTTGATGTGAAATATATAAAACAAGGAATAGTCACACTTGTCCATCACAAGCGAGTTGTTCTTCAATAGTCGTGATGGATTCCTCGGTTACACGATCCTGGTCAAGGCTTGGTCCAGTTGAAGAAGAACAACCGAAGACTTAGGTATATGACCACTTCAAGGACTTCCCAATTCTCAACAGTTGTGACAGTTTCCTCGGTTACAAAACCTCGAGTTTGACCCGAATGAAGAGAATTAGTAAATAAATGGAATTCAAGAAAATATTATTTCTCAACAATTGTGACAGATTCCTCGGTTACACAACCTTGGGTGATCCTAGTCAAGGCTTGACTCGAATGAAGAGAAACAACTTCATAAAATATCAAAGAAATGCAAGTCTTTCGAAATCGACAAAGATAAAGCCAACCAACTTCCGTTGCACTAACTTGACAAAGATCAAGAATTCCACAAGTAACTCTTTCTCAATTAAATCAAAATGCTAAATCGATCTCTAGGTTCATCGCAACCTCATCACAAGTATCATCACAAGCGGGGTTGTGAAATGCAACAATCTCCCGGTTGTGATAGATGCACAACTTCGAGCGATCATTTCTAGGCTCGACTCGTATGGAAAACCTACGTTTGAGAGGATGATCATGCAAATAAAATTGTACACCTTAAATCATTCACAAGCATTAAACACATGGCAACAATGAGCCAAACTTGCAATTAAATAAAAGTCTAGAAACTATTCATTAATAAGAAAATAAGACAACTACATAGTTTGTTTGGGGCTTCATAGAGCCTCAGAAATAAACTAAAGTAACCCCTAAGTCCCATGAGGGATAATAGGAACATTGTTCCAAAACTAGAAAAGAAAAGCTAAAGGTTTGGAGGTGGTTTCTTCCTTGTTGTCACCAAGAAAATTCTCTGGCCCAACTCCCCTGAAAATGGTGTTGATCTTCTCTTTAAATAGATTCCTCAAGTCACCTCTTCATCGTATCTTGATCAGGGGGAAGCATCGTAACCGAATGATCGAGATCTCCCAGTAACTATCGATGGTTTTCTGTTATAATCTCCAATTAACTATTGGTAAATTGTCATTGTGATCTTCCAGTTAACCCCCAGTAGTTTGCCTCAAAAGAATAGTCTTGCGGCACAAGGCATCCGGTGATTCCTTTTCTTATTTGTCCGAGTTGTTATAATCTCCAATAACTGTTAGTGATTTCTTTCCTTTAATTTTCCGGATTTGATTTTTGAATAGTGATCCCTTCAATTGTTGTTTGCATTCCTTCAAACCGCCCTTCTTTCCTTAATTGATTTGCAATATGTTTTCATAATTGGGGTCGGCTTGATTAGGAAACCTTCTTTGCCTCTTGATTGTGGGGATTTTTTTATTCAAGGCTGGCGAATTGATTTTGCATTTGAAGGAACCGGATCCTCACTTACCTATTCTACATTATTAGGTCCAAAATTTCATAATAAACCCAATTTTATAACGGTATCCAATATTTCTTGAAAATATGTTAGTCAAATGTAGAAATGTTGCAATTTGGTAAAAATGGTGGCAAGAAGGTCTCAAGTGGCATGCAAAATATGATAAAAAGTGGCATAAAAAGGAGTAATAAATGATGTTTTTAACCACTCATCAACTACCGCAAGCTTGAACATTTGCTTGTCCTCAAGCAAAATTAGAAAATTTAAGAGAAATCACACTAGAGAGGATAAACCTGTTAGTAAACGAGTCCAATTGCACGTCACATCCAGCAACATTTAAAATGTATTCTTAATGGATAATTGTTTATTTTTGAGATCACTGAAGATCGGATTTATACATGACTATTGTCAGCCTGCACAAAAACAACCCACAAAGCCAAGGATAAAGGGCAGAATTTTTATAATTAATAGGGGTATACTTGTCTTTTCGCAGGATAGATATTTGTAAACAAATAAATATGATCAGTCGTCGGATGTGCGACACGTGTCCACTACTTATATATTTACACAGACGCTTTCTTTTCCTCCCTCCATCCAATTGCTACAGTGTTTCTTCTTCGTTCGTCGCTATCGCGAGTCGCCCACCGCCAGGACGACGTGAACGCCACAGCTGCCGGCCACCATTCGATCATCGGCGGGTACGCACAGACTCCTCACGTCAGCACGAACACGATGGCGGTGGCTGATTCGAGTTTCTTCTTGTGTGTGCAGCTCGGAGTCGGAGGCGACACTAGCACTCGCGTGTGGAGAATCCGACGATTCAGAACTGATACGTGGGCGATTCCCTTATGGTGAGTGATACATGGATTTAGTAGGTTAATGATGGAGTTTTTATGGAGATTTAATTTGGATTTTGTGTGGTGTTTGTGCAAGCCGTGTTACTCCGCGATTTCGGAGCCGGAGGTGACGCCGACGCGCGATTGTGGGGAATCCGATGATGGCGAGCGCGGTTCTTCGCATTATCCGCACCGATAAGTAGGTACATCGGATTAGAATGCTTTTGATTAATTCCGATGGGATTTAATTGCTTTTTACCGGTGATTTCGCAGTTCTCCTCTCGCTGATTTTTCGAACGTTGTTCACGGAGATGCGTTGGGATTACGAAGCAGCCACGAGTTGACTAGTTTATGTGAGCATTAGTTTAGGTATACGATTTATATTCAATCATTTTAGGGTCTGATTTTACCCTCATTTGATGGCAGCCGTTGGGTGTGCACTCGAGACATCGGAGACGATCACACTGGAAATGGAGAGGGTCGATGCTTGAGATCTGGTCTGATTTTCAGTGAGTATCAACTCAGTTGATTTGTCAATCTATCAAGGGTTGATTATAACTGAATTAGGTGCATGTCTTTGATTCGTTAGGACTTGTTTACAACTGTGATTCATCGGGACAGCAACACATCGTTGCTGGAGGATTCAGATCCGATTTCTTCTTGCTATTGTCTTTCGGTAAGAAATATAGATTTTTAGGCAAGGACTCTAATGTATATAGTTTTAAGTTATAAGTACATCCTTGTGTGAAAGATAATTATGATGGATTTCTTCTTGCTATTGCCTTTCGTTAAGCGATATAGATTTTTAGTCAAGGACTCTAATGTATATAGTTTTAAGTTATAAGTACATCCTTGTGTGAATGATAATTATG
>LTAE01006142.1:0-26301 GCA_001647135.1 Pontederia paniculata
ACTTTAAATATCCAAAACTCTTTCTATAACATAAAGGAAAATATGTTGAAATCTTACATCATTTGATTGTCTCAAAGGTCTAACCAGAACAACTCAAAGTACGAGACACTAATAGGACCATTAAACATGTGCAAAGTTAGCCACCAAGAGAATCAGTCGCCGCATGCACCACCAACATCCTGTAACTGCAGACTACTCACCTGCAGGATCCAATATAGGGGAAAAGAAGTATTCTCAGGAGCTATGAAGCCCAATATGTAAGACAACAATAGATAAGCATGACATGATAAATAAATGTAGGAATAAGCTAATGATGAAATCAAAAGATCAATTACTCATTTTCAGTACTTATCTTTCTTTCATTCCTTACTTATCTTCATAATCTTGATCATCATCTTATACATCCTTATTTCCATCATCTTTTCATACTTTTCATACATAATATATCATGCTTTCTTCTTTCATCTCATCATCTTTAACGTATCATCTTTATAATATCTTAGCATCAAGAGTGAGCTATGATTGATGGACCGTGTCCACCCAGGATACGACTGTGACATAACATAAGGAAACCCTAACACCGTCATTTCGTGGGACGCAGCCTGATGCACCGAACACGGCTTGCGTTACCTGGCGTAATGATCATTTTTTGGAATAACATATTATTTTATTAGAATTGATGGATAAAGATGTAACATGGTCCGCTTTGATCGAGCACGATCAACGTCGCCAAAGAAGATTAATAGATGACCCTCACGACAAGGCTGTGAAAACATACTGAGTTGATAACACTATCGCGTTGCCTAAACGCATTGATTATTTTATTAAGAAACAGATGACGACACACCGCATCAAAAGAACGGACACGATCGAGAAACGACGCATGTCCTAAGAGGTTTCTTGTAATATAACGAAAAGATGGAAAATGGATCGTGTCTTCACCCAACATGGCCCACGTCGTCTCGCCGAAATGGCGTGTTCGACCATCGATACCAGTACCAACACGGCCTGTGTTGGCACTGCTGCAATGTCAATGATGATGTGAATAGAATACAATCTTGATGATTTAAGGATTAATTATGTGGATAAGATAAAGGGTCACCATGCTTCACCTAATTAAATGTTGAGGTCGCCATATATTGATAAAGTTTTGAGAGCTTAGTGATGTTAAAGATAGGACATGTAGTGCAACTGCCACCCAGTTCCTATTGCTTCGCTTCTTCCCGCCCTGCAACGAAACAATTTCTCGAGCATCCTATGTTGGTCATGGCTTGTGCAACCCATTAACCTATGGCGAGACCTCCAAGACTCACGAGAAACTTCAAAGTCACCAAAGCAACTCTCAAGGTCAATTCAAACTCACTAATGTGATAAGTCAATCATAACAAAGATAATCACTTGGTCTAAATACTGAATTGACATACTACATTAGAAGATTAGAATTTAATGATGATTTATTGAAGATGATGATGGATTGAATAAAGATGAAGATGACTAACAAAGTATGGGAGTAATTGAAGTTTGGCCATAGCCATAGCTTACTCCTTAAGTAAAGATAAGAACCAGAGTATTTGATATTTGGACATAGCCATAGCTTACTCCTTATGCAAAGCATGCTCAAAGTGATTGATGTTTGACTACTCATCGTCAACACGGCGAGCGTCGACGTACGCGGCATTCTTTTAGACTGACACGGGTCGTGTCAGAGGAGACGTGGTCCGTATTCCATAGTTCATGTCCTTAATTAAAACATTAATTATTGTACAGAAACACTAAATAAATTATGGCCGAATTAATCTATTCATCTAGGTAGTAAATCATGTCTTAAACAACCTAATCATCATCATATTAAATTATAATCATCTAGCATGAATCCTAACATGCAATTTAATTATCATGACAATATATCTATTGGGATCCACCTATTTACATACCAAATCATGTAGGGTTGTTCTTCGATCTTCTCTGCGTCCTCTTGATCTTCTCTAATACTCCTAATCTTCTTCGCGTTCTCCTAAGAATTGGACATAGTTCTAGGATGAGAGAAGGGAAGAGAGAGAGAGAGAGAGGAAACCGTAGGAGAGAGAAACCTTAACTAAGCACCTAGTGAGAGAGGAGAGAAGGGGAGAAAACCTGGTGGCTAGGGCTTTGAGAGAGAATAAAATTGTGAGGGCTTTCTCCTCTCTTATGGTCTAATCATAGGCATGGGGTTAGGATTTTCCCAAATTAAATCAAATTCTAATTTAAATTTGAATTATGTGATTTAAACTAGCTAATCAATCTTATCTAATAAATTCTCATATTTAACTAATTTAAATTTAAATATTGGAATTAAATAGATTAAAAATATTATTATTTTAATCAAATTCGGACTGTCACCTAGCAGTCTCCGAACATGGGTCGTGTTGTGCAAACATGGGCCATGTTGTGCCATCACGACCGTGTTGATATTTTGTGTTACATAATAAACCTCTTAGAAAAAGAATTCGTCCTCGAATTCAGAATGATGTAAGAAGCTTACCAAATAAAGCTAGAAATTTCTTGCTCATCCCGAATTTCAGCACCCAAGTCGCTTCGCTATCTTGACGTCCGCTCCATGCCACTTTGACCAGTGCCACCTTCTTATTCCCCTGGCGCTATAGGCGACACTCTAGGATCCTCAACGGTTGCTCCGCATAGATGAGATCTTCCTTTAGGCTGGGTTCATCCATTCTGATGATGTTGGCGTCATCGTGCTGGTATTTCCTAAGCGTGGAGACGTGGAAGGTGTTGTGTACTCACCCATAAGAAGGGGGTAGTGCTAGTCGACATGCTTCTTCTCCAATTAGCTCCAACACCTCGAAGGGACTTACATAATGAGGTCTTAACTTACCTTGTTTGTTGAACCTCATGACGCCTTTGGTTGGGTAGACTTTCAGCATCATTTTATCTCCCACATGGATATTTGCTCTCGGCGCCCTTTCTCAACATAGGTCTTATGTCTGCTATATGCAGTCTTCATTCTGGAGTGGTAGTTCGCTCCAACATGCTGGCGATCGACAAGGTCTTTCATAAAGAGCTTCGAGTTGGGCCACGCCGATACTGGAGTGGTAGTTGTTGTTATAGGCGAACTCGATCAGTGGCAAGTGATCGTCCTAGCTGCCATGCCAATCCAGTGCGCATGTTCTAAGCATGTCCTCTAGTGTTAAAATCATCTTCTCCGACTGTCCATTTGTCTATGGATGGAATGTTGTGCTGAAGTTCAGTTTGGTACAAAGGGCATCTTGGAAACCTTTTCAAACTCTAACTATAAATCTAGGGTCTCTGTCAGATACTATAGTCACTGGGATCCCATGCAACCTGATGACTTCTCTAACATATTAGTCCATCAGGTTCTTCACTGATTGTTTCCATTTGATAGGGATGAAGTGATGCAAACTTAGTGAGTCTGTCCACAACTACTGAGATGACATTATTTCCTCTTTTGGAACTGGGTAGACTAGTCACAAAGTTCATAGCTATATTTTCTCACTGCCACTCTGGGATGCTGAAGGGCTTGAGCATACTATATGGCCTCTGGTGTTCGATTTTAACTTGTTGATAGACAATGCATCTAGACACATATTCAATAATTGTTTTCTTCGTGTTGTTCCACCAATAGGTCCTTTGCAGATCCTTGTACATCTTGGTACTCCCCAGGTGGATGGCGAACTTCAACTTGTGACCTTCATTAAGCACTTCTGTCCTAAGTGCTACATCATTGGGTACCCATAGGCGACTTCTGTATCTGATCCCTCCATCCATGGACATGACAAAAGCTCTAGCTTCATGGATACACCTCTTGCTCATGTGGTCGAACTCTGGATCAACTGCTTGGGCAATAATGATTTTGTTCACCAAGTCCGATTGTACTTGATGAATCATTAGTGTGTCTTTAGTCCTGGTATGTCTTGGGTTCCACATGATTATATCCTTCAATTGATTCCACATATGTACCCTCATGCTGGCAAGTGCTCCTTCCCACTCCTGCTTAATGCATCAGCGATTGAGTTGGCCTTTCCTGGGTGGTATTCAATTGTGTTCTCATAGTCTGCCAGACACTCAATCCATCTTCGTTGTCTCATGTTGAGGTCTTTTGCATGAAGTTATACTTCAAGCTATTGTGGTACGTGTAGACTTCAAAGTTTTCGCTATATAGGTAATGTCTCCATATCTTCAGGGCGAAAACTACTGTTGCCAACACTAGGTCGTGAGTGGGGTAGTTGACTTCATGCTTCTTGAGTTGCATAGAAGCATATGCCACGACCTTACCATGTTGCATGAGTACACAACCAAGACCTGTGCCACAAGCATCACTATACACCACATACCGACCACTCCAAGATGTGGTGGTCAATATTGGTGCAGACGTCAGTCTGGTCTTCAGCTCTTGGAAACTCTGCTCGCACTTCTAGGACCAGACAAACTTTACTCGTTTCTTCTTCAAGTTTGTCAAAGGCAATGCGATCTTGGAGAAGTCTTTGATAAACCGCTTGCAGTATCTTGCCAGTCCTAAGAAGCTACGAATCTCCCTGGCATTTCTTAGCAGTTGACCAATTTGAGATAACTTCAAGAAGTCTTTGACCGACTTTAATTGCAAATGAACTTCAACCTTTACCAAACATGGAATCAATTATGAATGAATATAAGTTTTGAGGCTTTAAACTTTTTATAGGAGGGAATTCTGATGTTTTGCACAAGAAACCTTGTTAACTCTTTAAACACGCGTAAATGCATCTTAACCCCTTGTTAACCTTAGGAGACCGCTTTAAGGCAATAAATAGAAATATGGAGAGGCATATTTCGTGTGCGTGAAGCATAAAAAAAAAGTTATACAACATTTAGGGTGAGATTGAAGAATCAAAGATTGTTGAGGGAGATTTTCGTGTGGATCGCCCGTTTTGGAGGGTTGTGAAAATTTTCCAACATCCAAAAAGTTTAAATTATGTACCTACTATCTTTCAAGATGAACTTTAATAAATTTGTTCTGAACATAAAAAAACGAGTTTAATGCTTTTAAAGATATGATTGAATTTGTAATTTATGTTACAAACCTAACAAGTGATTAGCGGTTGAATTTGATGGTTTGAGATTGAGATTTTACGTTATGTTGAAGCATTGAATGGATAATTTAGGTAATTAATTTACAAAGAGTATGATAATTGTGTGATTTATTAGTTGTCACCAGTTTGTGGAATGACCAACAGTTCGGGATATACATATTCATGCATCTTAATATTGAATTGGATTGAGATTTATTTGTTTGGAAATGCCTTAATTTCTTCAAAAATTAATATAGATTTACTGAAGGTTGGCATGATCATGTTCTTAATTTAAGATTGTATCAAATATGCGATCAATTTCATAAGATTGAACTAGGATCAAGATATATAAATCTTGTAAGAATTAATAGGATAATAATTATAATTTTATTTGTAATCTATATTAGAATAAATTCATAAAAAATATGTTTTAATTTATTGTCACTTTTAGGGGTTGATTTAGCTTAAATTACTTATTCAATCTAAATACACTAGCAAACACACAAGTCACTTAAGTAATAAAGTGTAAAATTAAGAATGTAGAACCCATGAGAAATAATGTAACTTAATATATTTAATTTCAAAGTTGATAGAGAAAGTTATATTGTGAAGAGTTGATTTTGATTAAAATTTGAACAATAGAAAATTTTAAAAAATAAGATAAGACTAAGTTATAAAATATATGATTGGATAATATAAATCAATTTAGGGAACTAAGACACTTTATTTCACCATTATGCTAGATTGAATTAGATTTTAGCACAAGTGGATGGATTAAAAATTATGTAAATAGTAATCCCATAAATAGATGAAATTGACTATCTTAATTTTAGATTAATTAGATCTTTCAAACAAATTTATTCTACATCAATCTAAATATAAGATGCATTAATGTTGCTACTCCTAAACTTGATCGCCTAAACAAGTCCAACTAATAGGCCACACTTAAGACTCTCAAACAAGTAATGTAGATTATGACATTACTTGCCTTGACTTCAATTCAAAAATTTACTTTTCATGTAATAAGAGCTATAAAAAATGATTATCCTAATAAGTCAATAATCAACTTAGATAATCATCATGCGTTTAAGAGCATTAAGAACAAGAATAATATTCAAAATTTAAATATTTTATCAATATATATCCAACCTCATATAGGTTTCCTCAAAATTTTCCTAATACAAACTACTACATAACATTAGAAGTTAACATCAAATGAATATAGAAGTTCAATCCAAGCAACAAGGAGAAAGAGTAAAATTCTTTGTAGCTCAACTCTCAATCGAGTGCATCGGGCTTCGAACTCCTTGAGCCTTGAACTTAATCTTAATCCTAAAACATTTTTAGAATTTTTTTCTCTAGTATTAGTCTTTCAAATAATAATCCCAAATGTCCAATTTATGTAGTTGTTTTCAAAATTTTCTCCAATCTCAAATTCTTGTTTAGAATAAATATTAGCTAAAAATTGCCTTATCTCATAACTAAATTCAAAATTTGATAATATTAGCTGAAATAACATTTTGGCATCAAACTCAGAAAATTAGATTTCAAGTCCCATGATAGAATTTTCATAGACGTGACTGAAATCTTCGTTGCAAGTGTTCGTATCATCACGACCAGTTACAAAGATTTTAGGATCGTAATTAAACATGTTGATTATTTCCTTGTCTCACTCGTGATTGTAATTATTCATTCATGGTTCGCGACCGAAGTGTTTCATGGTCGTGATAGGTGCTTCACAATCCATGATTGTTGAATATTCAATTAATAATATTCTCTCTCATGGTCATGCCTTCAATAGTATGCTTTTGAAAGTATGGTTTCATGGTCATGATAAGTGATTTCATAGACCCTGAGAAATCATCAATAATTTCTTTGGCTTATGCTCACGATAGTGATTCATCTATTCACGATTGTGATTATGAAATTTTTCAAAAATCTTCATAAAATCCTACCTTCCATTGTTTTTAAATCTCTCCTTTTGCTTTATCATGTTTATCTAAAGCAAAAACAATAAAAAAAATGAAATTAAGGTAAAAGCCTTAATAAAAAAAGATGCATGTCATGTAGTTGAGGAGCCAACATAATTTATGAGTGGGTTTACAATTTAATAAAATAATAGTAAAATATTTAATAACTATTTTAATGTTTAATATTACAATGAAATTATTATTTTGAAGATGATTTTTTAATATATATAATATAATTGGTAAAACTATATTTTCTCACTAGATAGAGGAAAATAATTCATAGAATATGTTAGTTATACTAGATGATCTTTTTAAAATCTTCTTCAAGACCATAGCTAAAATAAAGATGTAATGAATTCAAATAAAAAATAAAAAATCTTGTAAAACCTAGTAAGAGGAAGAATTATATTTGACATATATAATAGCATAATAATCAAATAAAACAAATTATGTTAACAAAATAATAAAACAATACTTTCATAGATAAATTATAGATGGGTCATTTTTCAAAAAAAATATTAGACAACATTATTAAACTTTTTTTAAAGAAATAGAAAAATAAAATACAAAAATTAAAAATTATGAATTTTAGTACCTCGTTGGAGGTGAGCCTAAAATAAAAAAACTAAGATAAAACATTATTATGCACAAAAGTTGATATAAAATTATATAGATTTATATAATTGCAAAAATTTCTTTCATAAGTATATAGTAAACTAATAAATAAAGCTACAAATGTTAATACCTTGTTGAAAGAGATCTAGGAAGATGAGGAAAAACTAGTCTTATAAATATGTCATTGATGGGTTTCGATCTGAGGTAGTACATTTGAAAGAGGACATTTAACCGACTAATGTGCTGAAACATATGCTAATATCCTTATATTTGTTTAGTGCCTGCGCTCAGGCTTTCGCAAGCATAGATGTTGATCAATTTAGCAAAAAATAATCTTATATATGTCATCCATAAATATGTTAAAATTTACATGCATCCCCTAATTTTTCATCCTAACTCCATCCATGTTCTTTAAGGAAATTTTATTGGAATTGTAGCTATAATTAATATTATTTATAATATATTAGCATAAAACATAATATATATTTTTTATGCTTTAATTTTTTAAATTTATAATATAATAGCTTACCACCCTTGATCCAATCTTACGATTGTTGATCTTATGACCCCTTTCTGATCTTTTGACCCTTTTTTATCTTTCTTAAAATCTTGATATCGAGAACTTTGATTTGACTTGTTTGAAAAAGTCAATATTGTAGATGGATCTTACTTTATACTCTATCATGTGATTCTAAATTATTATTCATTGTAATATTCAACTACATCTTTGATGATACTAGTCTAATCCTTAAATTTTCTATCATCCTAATTTGCACACTTTTCTTCACCAATTTATACTATTTTAACTTAGGTTTCTATTGATCCATCTTAGTTAATTGTTGTCTCTCAATTTTCGTGGTTTAACAACATATACTCTTCAATTTTTTACTTGATATAACTAGTGTGTTGTTAGCTTTACTGTACATGTTTGTGTATGCCACATAAGATTTCGGAGATAAGGAAACATTTGTCATCGACAAGATGATATTGTTATAGGATTGAGAAAGAAAATAATGATTATGTCTCTTAGTGAAAGCCTTTTTATATGTCATCGAACTTTATTAGGGTTCTTCCGCCATAATGTCTACACCGTATTGCCGTTTTATGCTCAATGATGAAGCTTTTTTATGGTTGAATTGCGACAACAAAGCATGGCCACTAAATCATTTAAAAATAACCTCAATCTACCAATATATTATTGTGCCTTGAATTATTATACCTTGTACTAAAAAATGTGAAAGAAAAAAAATTAAGAGAAAAAAGGGAATATGTGGCGGTAGCAGTATGGACCCTTATAAATATGGGTTAGGATTTTATGATGTACTCTTCTTCTTCGATATAGTGAAAACTCTTTGGTGGCAGCCCCCTTTGCCCGTGGATGTTTCCCTCTTGTTCACATTGATCAAGAGAGTTTTACCACGTTAAAAATCTGTGTGTCAATCTTCATTTCTCATTTTTAGTCGTTGTTTTGATTCTTGATCGATCTCTCGCCCTATATTCCCAATACAATATGTAATTTAAACTTGGGCTCAGTGAAGTTTCACAACTTGGGTGATGAGCAATCTCTTTTTAATATTGACTCCTCAAATTTTGGGTTTTTAATTTTTTATGTGATTTATTAGTGATGCAAAGATTATGATACTAAATGTTAGAAAGTGCACTAGTCCCCAATTAGAAGAGTTATCAATCACACTAGGGCTAATCAAATTCCTACTCTCTAATTCCAACTTGTTGATGATAGGAGGTTTCAAAAGTATTTTCATGTATAAGGTGAAGTATTAATTCCGATTTTATATCATACAAGGTTAGAATTTGCACCCAAGAATTTTGAGGTTGATGCTAGCTATTAGAAGTATTAACTTCGATGTTTTTGCTAACTTGGGGCTAGATGACATACATAGACAAATTTGTAGAAAAGATAAAATGTGCCAATTTTCAAAAACAAATTTTCGTCTCATGGAAGCTTCTTGTGTTGATGAAAAGAAGTAAGAGTATAATTGACTTTTTTATAATTATTAAATTAGTTAATTAACAAAATCCTGGACGAAAATTAATGGAAGGACCTAATTGTCAAATTGGTATAAGTTTAGGAGACTATAATAAAAAAAATATAATTTAAGGTCCTATATGCGAAAAAAGTTCTAGTTCAGAGGTGTTAGTTAAATAAACATAATCAACTTATGTGTTTGGGTTATAGTTGAATTATATCTAAAATAAAATAAATAAGACTTCTCTCTTCTTAGAGAGGGGGAAAAGGGAAGAAAAAAATAAAGGAGCTAAGGCATATGAAGAGAGAAAATTTTTTTTCTTGATATTTTTAATCTCTAGATGTCATAGAAAAGAAAGAAATTGGATATCTTTTGGTGAGAGGATATCTATGAAGAAGCGAGGACTTTTTGAGAAGATGGAGATATTCTTCTTGGAGGGAAAGGAATTAACAACACAATTAGATTGAAGGTTTTTGATATTATGATCATAGAGAATCATGATAATCAGGTGATATCATTCGTATTTATTACTATAATTTTTTTTAGAGAATATCTATTGATTTATTCTCAATATATTATTATTTCGAGTTTGGAAAAAAATTGAAAGACTTTGAAATTCATTCTTGATATAATAAAATTATTCTGTGATTGCCACATTATTTCTTACCTTATTGTTGGAGAATTTTTCCGCATAAAATTTGGTGTCTCTTTTGTTCGTTATTATTTTCCATGCATAATATTGACTTGGATTATTTAATTCATACATAGGAATAGAGGGAGGATTTCTAATAGAATTATGATTATATATATTCTTAACACTCCTTTTTAATATGTGGAGGGTTGATAAATTTTGGCCAAAAATGAATGTGTGTGAACAATGTGGTAGTGGTGATGCGATATGAAAAAAATAGACTTTCTTCTTTTAGCAGTTGGGAATCTCTTTTAATGAGTCTGCATCGTTTCATTCTTTTGTTATTTCAATAAGGTCTAACCTAACCCACATCGTTGATCATTAAGGAGGAAATTAGTTTTCAATAAGATCTCCATTGATGAATGAACTCAGGACTTCTTGACTCTATTCTGATATCATATTAAGTTAGATGTGCTAGCAATTATCTTTATATTTATATCCTAACAAAAAATATTAAAATCACTAAAAATTATTATATTTGTCATTTTTAAGTTTTTAGAATATGTACACTATTAATCTTCATAAACAAATAGCCATTTTCGATTATCTGCTATGTTGAAATCCATTTTTTAGGCATCATCAAGTTATAACTAACGAGGATGTCAAAAAGTGATGAAAGGTGCATTCTCGTTTAACTTTGTATCCTTTTTAATCTTATTATATGTGCATCTTCTATACTTTGTGTTCCAATATTATATAATTGCAGTTTGAATCGAACTGATATTATTTTATGTGTATTCTTAGGAAGATGTATCAAAAAAAAATTTTCTCACCCCTTTAACATGTGAGTCACAACTAAGCACATAACAACAAAAAAAGGTAGATAACTGAAAAATCAGTAAAATTTTAATAGTTCATGTTATTGTCTTACCGAACAAATTCTCTATGGAGGCTTTTTAGAAGACATTAAGGGTGTGTTTGGTTCATACTTTATAACATTGATAGGAATATTTCAATTCCTAGGAATATATTTCATGTTAATCATATTCCTTGGAAAATAAGATTATGGTGCTTGGTTTAGTTCGTTTGGTGGAGTTAAAGAAAAATGTGTTTGCTTTAAATATTGAGTCAGTAATGTTAGATTGACACAAGTATTGGAGGAAATGAGATTCTTATAGATCATAGAAATCTCATTCTGACAGAATTTTATATTGCTAATACATTCTTAAATATGACACAACCAAATAAAGAGATCCGAAATTCTCACGAGGATTTCTTGAAATCCTTAAATAATAGAGTGATCCAAACACACCCCAAAGAGTATATGTTGAATCAAGAAAAGACGTATTTAAAGGAGCAAACCCTATGGGAGACGGGTCCCATTTGGAAAGGAGGTCACTTTGGAACATCCACCACACACCTTAAAGGAAGGAGGAGTTCTTCTTGTAAAGTTTTTTTTTTATCTTGGTTTCTGTAGTGAATGATTTGTGTTTCCATTTTTGTAATGGATTTTTGTACTTAAACTCTTAATTTAGAGTTAGTCAAATGCCTAAAATTATTTGAATGATAGTTTATGTTTTTGAATTTGATATTTAACTCACCAATACATTATTTTGTTCTCTATTTTACTTTTTGAATATTTCTATGAAAGGTTTCTACTGTATTTAGCGAATCAAATGATTTTATGCTCATAGATGATTTACATTCTGAATTTTACTCGCATCTTTATGAAATCCTAAGGATTGATTCATCTAAACATAAGGGGCAACTAAAAGGTCATCGAATAAAAAATTAGTGTTCATCGGATTTGTTAAAGTGTTCAAATTTAGAAACTTGTGATGACTCTAAGATGATTCAAGAGGATAGTGAGAGGTGTATGCACCATGCACTTATCAGGATAGTTGCTTGTTATCGCTCTTGATTGGTTTTTGTGTAGTCTTGAATTTATGAATTCGATAATTGGCGATAATCTAAAGAGTTGTTGTTATTGTGACTTGAAATATTATACCATGTACTCAAAATTGAAAAAAAATTGAGAGAAAAAAAGGGAATCTGTGGCGGTAGCGGAGGGCTTGGGCCGTTAGGGTTTTATGATGTACTCTCTTCTTCTGATATAGTGAAAACTCTTTGGTGGCGGTCTCCTTTGCCCGTGGATGTTTCCCTCTTGTTCACATTGATCAAGAGGGTTTTACCACGTTAAAAATCTGTGTGTCAATCTTTCTTTCTCATTTTATTCGTTGTTTTGATTTTTGTTCGATCCCTCGCCCTATATATTTCCATCAGTTGTCATTGAGATGTGGAAGATTGGAGAAGTAAACCATGATTATCCTATTCAAGGAGGTAATTTTTGTAAATATGAGTTTGAAGGCAGTTGGATTTGGGTGGTTTCTTTTACTCCTACCTAGTTTTGCAAGATTGTAAATCATATTTTGCACCCTCGGGAGCTGAAACATAAGCAAGGGGGATTTATGTACTGATTTTAAGTTTAAAAGTATACGATCTTATGGTAGTAGTTTCTCCTTAACTATGAATTAAGCACCGAAAGATTGACATTAAAAATGTAGCTTAATTTACTCTTATTTCGGTGAGGTTTGGATTTTACTTGATTGACACATATTTTATCATGTTGTCATTGATAGAATTATGCATTTAAGAATTCGTATACCTGAGATTAGATCTAGATCTCTATCACTTATTGATTTCATATTCCATTTCTTATTATCTAATTTTGCAATTTTAATTTGCCATGTAAATCCTAAAAAATCCATAATTGTTAGTCTAGTTGTTCACTTGTTTTCATTTACTGAATTCTCGATTTCTCTAATATAATTGCTTAGTTTGATCATAGTGATTAGTACATTAGTTATTTTTGTCTCCTTATGAATTCGATAATCATAGTATTATAATAGAAGTCATGCACTTGCAATTGATAATGTGTGTCTAGGGATTCACTGTCACAACCTTATTTACATTTCATGTGTATGAATTTCACTCTGAACGCAGTTAGACAGACAACATATCAATATTTGTTCTCTCAATACATTTTTTAAAGTTTGATATTTATTAACACGACAAATTATCCATGATTGTTGCTAATTAATAATTAAGAGTATAACCATAATTTTGTTCTTAATTTAAATGATTGATTTAGACCGTTAACGTCATGGGAAATAAAGGTAGAAACAAATGAGAAAGAGATTATTTCCCTAGAGCTTGTCTAGTACCACCAGTACTCAAAATGCATCTCCTTTGCCCGAGCGTGTCTACTTCGCGCTTTTTGTGATGTAGTCAATAAAATTAATAACGATAGCTATGCAATTTGTATGAGTTGTCTCTGTGTATAAGATAATTCTTTTCTTTTATCACTCAAGGAAAAAAATATTTCCTTTTTTATGTTCCATATGAATTTCAATGAGAATAAATAGAGGATGAAATTTGAATATGACATTGCAATAATTATATACTTGTATATCTAAATGTCTTTGATTTTTCTATTGTTTCCAACGATTTGGTGATTAATTCCGTGTCTTTTAGTTCTCAAAGAAGAACGGTGAAGTTCAAAATTGATCGAGTTACAATTTAGTAAACAAAAAAGATACAAGCTTTAGAGTTAAGATCGTCTATTTATCCTCAACCAATGCATAATTATGGACGCATGGTATGCTTCCAACTTAAATCACATAAGCATCTCTATATAATTATTTTGAATTATTTTATGATAGACAACATGTTTTTCAATTTATAAGAGTTACATAAAGTAATGCTTATTGCAACATCTTAAAGCACAAAATTCTTCAATAGTTCTTTCTTTTCTTTGTTCTTGCTGGAATATACACATGATGTGAAAAAATCTCAAAACATTGAGTTATTACATTG
Organism: Pontederia paniculata; assembly: GCA_001647135.1. Classification (NCBI taxonomy): domain Eukaryota; kingdom Viridiplantae; phylum Streptophyta; class Magnoliopsida; order Commelinales; family Pontederiaceae; genus Pontederia; species Pontederia paniculata. The sequence goes on from LTAE01006142.1 coordinate 14,141, forward strand.
TTATGTGATATCATTTTTAATGACTATCTTTTTCTCATTGATAGTATTATAATGGTGCATTAGTGAGGACATGGCATTCACACTTTTGTTGTCAATATTGATCATTATGAGTTGTCGAACATCGTGATCATGTTGAGTTTTTGCATCTTGCTTTGTCTAATGTTGGTCTTTTTTTAGTTGATGTGTTACTATAACCATGCAAACATTAATAATCAATTAGTAGATTATTTAATAATAAATATTAAATTATAAATATTTAAGAAAATAATGTTAAACAAATAAAATCAAAGTAAAAGAAATGGACAATATATATTCATGCAAGGCAACAAGTCTTCCCCACCATTGAAAATATTAAATAAATAAGTAATGTGTTTACTTGAAGGTTTTTTTGTTGCAATATCTAATATTAATGAATATTTTTATGCAATAATTGATGTTCTCCAAACAATTATAATATTTTCAAAGATATAAGATATTTTAACTTAAATAATTTAATTTAAAGTAGCTTTAAAGTTCAAACACAATCAAATCGATTTAGTTTTCTAAAAAAATTGATGGAACCTTTTTTTATTGGGATAATTGCATTTGAAAAATCAAAAGGTGCACACACATTGATAATTGAGTTTAGATTGCGATAATTAAAGTTCTGCCTAATGTGGGATCCAAACCAATCTAATTGATATGGTTAATTGTTAGGTTCACTTAGGATCTATTTGATTGGAGGAGAAAAGAAGGTAAATAATAAAAAAGAAAAGGAGGTTAATGGTTTACCTCATATTTTTAATAAAAATATATATAAAACTAAATATCCTTTTTATTTATCTCCAATAGTTCATTTTTCTTCCAATTTCAAAATAGAATACAGTAAAGGAGAAAGATGCATCTAAGTCATATTTCCAATTTTAATTTCAGGTAAGTAAATATATAAATACATTTGTAAGGATATATTCGTTCAAATAAAATTATTATCTTTGCTTTTGTTATGTTTTCATTTTCTTTCTCTTTCTTTTTCATTTTCATTTTTTTAATGCTTCCCCTTCCTCGTCTATTTTTCCTTAGTCATTATTCAATTAGTACAAGAATAATGACTTGAACTAAAGAATGTCAAAGAAATATTAATATTTGAGTTTCTACGTACATTTCAATGATTATTACAAAAAAATAATGATATTAAGAAGAGTTCACTGAAGATGTTACATATTTAAATAGATAACACCGTACTACTTATCTTATCAATCGCAAGATATTAAATATATGATAGATCTAATAGCTTATAACAAATTATTTAAGAAAAAGAAGATCTTCTATCCATCGTGAATTTAACATCTTATGATGGACACGATAAGTATTACAGTGTTACCTACTTAAGTAGGTAGCACTTTCATTTTTTTCTACTAAGAATGTCATTTTTTGTTAAATTAGATATGCTAGCAACAATCCTAATAAGCGGATCAAAAGGAAAACATCTTATATTTTATTTTTAACACTCCTCTTCACTTGGTCTACCTTAAGGCTTTGTTTGGACAAAAACTAATGGAGGGGAAGGGTAGAGAGGAGAGGAAAGGAGAGGATATTGTAGGATAATATAAGTATGTTTGGATAGAACTTCAAAAAAGAGAAGGGATACTTTTTATTTAAAAGACAAGTTTAACCTTTTAAATAATCTTCTTCTGATAGAAGAATAAAAAGATATGGACAAAATGGTCAAATATTTCAATCCCTTATAGTTCCTTCGATTTGGTGGAATTAGTTATAAAGAGTTTTGAAGGGTTACAAATCCTTCCCTTTACTTAAAATTGATATCCAAATGTGATCTACCCTTATAATCCCATCCCATCCCTCCGAACTCCTTCCCAACTCTTCAATTCAAACAAAACCTAAAGCTCAACATGTGGACTACTTCGAGCTTTGAACTTAGGACCTCCAATTTTAATTCCATGTTAAATTAAATGTGCTGCCATTAATCCTAAAAGATTAAGCCAATAGGAAGATCAACAAATGCCTAAGAGAGAAAATTAATTTTTAATATGAGCTCTGACGAGGTTTGAACTCTAGACATCTAACTCTAATACCATGTTAAACTAGATGTACTACTAACAATCCTGAAATATTAAGTCGATAGAAATAACAACATCTTTATAGTTATATTCTTAACTTTCTTCTCACTTGGTCTACCCTAAAGCCCAACATGTAGATAATTAAAGAAGGAAAATATTTTTTAGTACGAGCTACTTTGAGGTTTGAACTTAGAACCTCTAACTTTGATGTCATATTAAATTTAATGTGCCACTAATAATCCTAAAAGATTAAGCCAATAGGAAGAACAATATTTTTATATTTATATTCTAAACATAGTATCAAAGTCAAAGGTTCTAAGTTCAAATCTTGACATTGCTCGCATTAAAAATTAATTTCTTTTCTTAATTGTCCACATGATGGACTTTAATCTAGATCAAAGTTATCAATGGCCCAAATATGATGGGGAATATTAAGAATATAAATATAAAGATGTCATTCTTTCTATCGTCTTAAGTTTTTAGAATTATTGATAGTCCGATAGGAAGAACAATATTTTTATATTTATATTCTTAACACTCCCCCTCACGTGTGGACCGTCGACAACTTTGATCTAGCCCAAAGCCCAACACGTGGATAATGGAGAAAATTAATTTTTAATACGAACAACGTCGAAGTTTGAACTCCGGACCTCTAGCTTTGATACAATTTTTATATTTATATTCTTAACACTCCCCCTCAAGTATGGACCATCGACAACTTTGATATAGCCCAAAGCTCAACACGTGGATAAGGGAGAAAATTAATTTTTAATAAGAACAACGTCGAAGTTTGAACTCAGGACCTCTAGCTTTGATGTCATTTTTATATTTATATTCTTAACACTCCCCCTCACGTGTGGACCGTCGACAACTTTGATCTAGCCCAAAGCCCAACACGTGAATAAGGGAGGAAATTAATTTTTAATACGAACAACGTCGAAGTTTGAACTCAGGACCTCTAGCTTTGATACCATGTTAAATAGATGTGCTATCAACAATTCTAAAAGCTTAAGCCGATAGAAAGAGCAACATCTTTATATTTATATTCTTAACAACACATCTAATTTAATATGATATTAAACCAAAAGTTCTAAGTTCGAACTTCGATGTTGCTTGTATTAAAATTAATTTTTTTTCTTAGTTGACCACGTATTGAGGATCAAAGTTGTTCTTCTTATCCGATTTAACAGTTTTCTAATTTTTTAACATAATATCCATTTGTATGCCTCTCATAAATTGAATTGTTAAGAATACTCCATAAATTGCTCAGCAATGCTAGTGGACATGGGTCTTCTTGGCAGACAGAAGGCATGGAGTACACTAAACAACATCTCGTTCTTTTGTATGATCTTTCTTGTTTCAGGTTTGATGTCAAATTATAGGAAGCCTCTGATTCTGAAACAAGTTAAATTCTAGATTGCGTGATTTATGGTCGGAAGCATACCAGTCTCTCTTTCCTTATGTTATTCTGTTATTTGTGTTTTCTTCTGGTAGAGGTGCAAAGAGAACAAAACCCACAAGTATAAATTCCATTAAGAAATGGTTTCCTTCTTGTTATCAAGTAATGAAAGCTTCTTGTATATTGAAATAGATCTTTATTGTATTGTTGGGCTAATTTTTTTTCCCCCAACTAATCATTATGAGGTATCAGCAACTTGTACATCACTAATGAAACTGTTCATAGATTTCAAATAAAACGGAGTCCTAATAGGCATCTTGTAGTGCACTCTTAGGAACAAGGACGTCGAATTCGCTCAACGTCCATTCAGCCACCGCACCGTCACTAATGTAGATCTCAGTGCCGACGTCGAGGGAAGTCCACCGCCGCGTTGCCGGCGGCGTGCCATCGTCCTGCATGACAGTCAGAGATTGAACTATGTATAAGAACAGTACTGGTTTGATAGCTCAGCCAAGACATAAGAACAATGATAGCAGAATATAAAACTAACCTGGTAGAAGTAAAGGTTCTGAGACATCCCTCCAACATCAAGCTCCCAGCTCCGGGGATCCCCAATCCACCCCTCTCCTTTCTTTGTAGGGTATCCATAGCTCCCCCACACCGGATGGGGCAGTATCTGCAGTATCTCCTGAGGCTGGGGATTGCTGTAAGGATCACAGAATCTGTAGGGCTGCTCAGGATTTTTGGCATTCCCAGGGAAGCAATAAACATGATATGCGTCGTAGGGGAAGTTCGCCTTGTCGGTCCGATGAACTCGGGTGCCGTTCGGGAAGGTGTGGTATGGCGGGCACTCGTAAAGCCGGTCCGGCCGGCACCACGCTTCGGTCTCGGGGTTCAGTATCATCTCGCTGTAGCGGGTGACGTCGCTCGTCACGTCCCCGTCGCAGGGATCGCCGTTGTTCTTCCAGCAGCTGCCCATGTCCATCAGGTAGAACTGGCTGTTGGAACCTCCCCCTTGCTTGATATCCAGTGTAATTTTCACCTTGAAGTTTGGCGATTCCGGTATCTGGAAAGGATGAATTGTGTTTAACGACTCTAACCAGACACGTTATGCTACTACAACTAGATCAACTATATGAATCTTCGCCAGCTATAAATTGAAATAAACTTCTGAAACGTCACATTGTTAATCTAAAATCCTCAATGCTCAGGCAGTGAAGTTTAAACTGTTTCAAGTAATTGTGGAGTTTGTGGCTTCAAGTTTGTTTCTCTCCAACGGAATTGTTGATAAGTTCATGATCCACAAATTAAGCCGAAAACTACAGCATTCCTGTTGACAAGGTGTTCTAGTTTTGAGCTAATGATAGAAATTTGCACAAATCATCTGTATCTGATTCTGCATCTTGACTAAGCTAAAAGAAAACTTTTCCAGCAAACTTTTGGTAAAGACAGCTCAACTTTATTATACACGACAAGATCTAACGAACAGACATGGAGGAATCCGAAAGAGACGATGAATGCACGAGGGTGGGGAGTGGAATGCTTACTGTTTTTGTCATTCCCCTTGTTTCGTAGTGGTATCCCCCGGAGAAGCCACTGGTGGCATCCGACCGGAGGTAGAGCATGAGCCAGGGATACTTCTTGTTCGTCCTCAGCACATGGTGGAAGGCCCACCCGCCACTTCCGAGATCCTTCTCCCACGTCACAGAATAGTAGGAAGCCTTGCCGCCGACGTCTCGGGTGGCGGTGAAGTTGGCGTCGAGGTCGTAGCTCCCATAGAACCTACCCTGGAGCCTGGTCCCTTCCTGCAGGGCGGTGTACTCATGGTGCACCAGCGGCTGGTTCATGCACCCCGTGCCGAAGCACGGAAACCTCGGCTCCGGCGGGAAGGGCCCGATCTTCTTGCCGTCCTTGGGGCACAGCGCGGCGCCCGTGTCCAGGTTGCCGTTCTTGAGCATGATCATCCAGAACTGCCACGGCACCGGGACGTCGCTGACCTCGCATTTCCTCCCGAGGTACAGCTCCTTTCGGGAGGCGTAGAGGTCGACGTTGTTGAGGCTCTCCGGCGGGCACCCGGGAAACGGGGTGCCCACGCTGAGCCCATTGTCCTGCTCGCTCACCTTGTGCGATATGCGCCCTGACGCGTCTGCAAGAAGAATGCACCGTGATCAGTTTAACAAGAAGCGTCGGCATAGCGGCCACGTACGTACGTGGCGTGGATGCAGCGGAGGATCTACGGAAGAGATGCGAACCGATGTCGAAGCAGTCGGCGTGGCGGGGGCTGCCCATGGGGGCCTCGGAACCGACCTCGTTGCAGAAGTTCCAGGCCTCCAAGGCGACCCTGAGCCCGTCTCGGCACATTCCGGGATCTCCCACGGCGGACATGTAGTCTGCGTCGCCTCCGGCCGCTGTCATGAGCAGGAGACAAGAGGCGAGAAGGCTGGTGAGCAGAGGAGAGGAGCGTGCGCGTGCGCCAGATGGCTCCATTGGTGTGCTGCAGACACTGGTCACTGGGTTGGAAATATTATAAGGAAGTGGAATAAATAAATAAATAAATAATATGGTAAGGAACATAGAGCATTGATTCATGTATGTTCCCATGTTTTTTTTAAATATTATTATCCCTTATGAATATTTAAATTCTAATGATGTAATAATATACTTTTTTAGTGATAATAATATCATCATTTCCATTTAAGTAAAATTTACTTCTGATTCTATCTGTAAAAAAACTTGCTGATTTAAGATTACTTTTAGTTACCATTTTTTTCCCAAAAAAAGTGATTAGATTCGATTAATTCTAACAACGAAACATAAACATTTTTTAATTTAATATTATGACTTGTTCCATTTCAGAATTCATAGTTTAATCTACGGTTGAACTTTGGCAATGTAAGTTAAGATAAAGGAAAAAAAAGTTAAGATAAAGGAGAGTCATATAGTTAAACAGCAATTCCCTTTACCCATTTAGCTGTCGGATTATTACTTTTTCTTGATAATTCAACAGATTTTGAACACAGAGTTCAACACCAAAAGCGAAAACAAAGTTTTGACTGATTCATTTTGCAGGAACGAATTTAGTAATTCCATATTTTATCATAAAAATTAAATCTTTGGATACTTTATGGATCATTTGTTAAGTTTCTGTTGCTTCTGTTTCTTGTGACATTTGGACAAGGTTTATATACTGTATTTTCTTTTTCTTTTTCTTTTTCTTTTGTTCTTTTTTACATTATTAAAGCTGACTTCCACGTGCTAGACCGCAGTGTGTGTCGTCCGTGACATGGGCAGCGTAGGGCACCATCACATTGTCCTTTGTCCAGATGGACTCAGATGAATTATCATTTTTACTGCGAGTAATTTACACTTTGTATCCTTCAATTTTCCTTTTTCTTTTAAATTTACTCCTCACTTTTGTTTCTATTATCATTCGAGGTTTTGCTTTGTATCAAATCAGATCACACACTTAAACACCTGATATGATAATGAGAGCCTCAATTAAAATTCAATCAAAATTTTTAAACTCGGTAGTTCACGTAGAGCCTTCTTGGATGTTGAGAAATTTTAAAATATTTAATTATTACGTCATAATTTCCATGAAGCCATGAAGAAATAATTCGGATAGAAGAAGCTAAGAGTCACCGATACGAAAGATCGTTCGTTGTACTTTTCTTCTCTTATAGGACAACTTCGGCGCTTGCGTGATAAGAATAAATCACTATTTTTCCCGATTTTCTACTGACGAAGTATTTTATAAACAAACATTTTTTACATAAAATTTTATCAGATTAAAATATAACATATTAAATATTTTTTTTTGTAAAATAACTATTTGCTCCTACCTTCATTTTATTTCGATATTTTTCTTTCTCCTTTATCTTTTCTATTTCTTTTGTAACTACAACATAATGAAAATATAATCAAATAGTTAATGAAAAAAGTGTCTTGCCATATTTTTTAAAACGTTAAAATTTTTATAAATATTTTCAAACAGACCCTAAGTAAATTTAAATTTTAAAATAATTAATGCATCTATTATTTTATTATTCATTGATAAAATAAGATTAATAATATGGTATTTTAATTATTTGATTGATAATTTAAAGAAAGAAAGATTTTTATGAGTTAAAATATAATAATATTCATCTTATATTATTTTCATATAATAAAAAGTCGTCATTTTACAAGAAACTAAGAAAGACAATGAACTACTTATAAAAAATATCATATAAGACAAAATTTAATTATTAAACAAATATTATTTGAAAAAGAAGAGTAAAAATCACATGAAAAAATGCCAATTATTATTGATCACTTGTCTTATTTTTAAACAAAGTGAAACATGAAATCAAACATATAAAAAAATATTAATTGCTAATTGTAATTATTTTAAAGGAGTGAATTATTATATATGTATAAATCAGAGATAAATGATAAATCTATTTAATTTCATCTTATATTTTTTTAAATAATACTTTCGAAATACTTAATAAATCTCAATGTCATATATTTATAATTTACTTATGTATCCACCAAGTTTAAGAGTTTACTTGAGCCTAAAGAGTTTACCTGAATTTACTCCAAGTTAACATTCTACTCCGAGTTAACTCATTTGAGACTATGAACTTATAAACTTATAATAATTTAAGAGTTAAACTCGAGAGTTTGAAAAGTTTGATGTAAACTTTTGTTTGATTCAATTTTAATAACATTTGTAAATAACTCATCCTTACTTAAATATATTTTGCATCTGAATATTTATTTACGCAGAAAAAAATATTTACTAAGAGTCTCATTCATCGTGATTAGCATGATTCAATTGTGAACCGCTATTTGAGCCGATTCCGATCAACCACAAAAAATAGAACAATCATCAAATCGAATTGAATCAATTCGAATCGGACAACCCGACAAAGAATCAGGTTTCATGTGCAAATTTGAAAAAAAAAGTTAAATTAAAGTGAAAGTTTATAAAAATGGAAAGAAAAAGTTTAAAAATGAAACTAATTGAATGGAGAAAGAATAGGTAAACAAAACTGAATATATATAAAAAAATATAGGAGAAGAGTAAATAGGGACAAGATATGTAAATAAAAATGAAAAAGAGGTGAAAACGATAGAAGGTAAGTAAAAAATAGAAAAGTAAACATTGATTTGGATTAAAATAAATTAATATAAGCATTATTTTATATGAAAAAATAAGCTTTAAAATTTTGAAACATCGTAATTAATTCAAAAAAATTAGCTCATCTCTAAATTTGAAAAAAAAGGTGCACAAATATTGTATGAAATGAAAGGAAAAGAATTAAAAGAAAATGTAAAAGCTTGAAAGAGAAATACTAGGTAAAAAAATCATTTTTTTATGAGGTAAGAGTGATTTAGTATAAAACAAATAAATATTACGTCATTAATATTATTTAATTAATCAATAATAATGATATATCAATCATCATTATTATGTATAAGTATTAATTTTTAAAATACTAAATAACTTTTTTATATTAATATCTAATATTAAAAGTATGTTATTATTAACGTTATTTATATGTTGTGTGATATTGGTTCTGCCATGTATTTTAAATTATTGTTATAATATTATTTTAATATAAATTTGGTTCAATTCAGTTGATCCGGTCCAACAGTGACTTAGTTGAAATTTCGATTATAAAAATATTGCTTTATTACTCCACAACCTATTGCTAATTTCTTCAAATTATTTCATATTAACATTTCATATATTGATTCTACACCTCATATTATTTTTAATACAATAAAAATTCTAAATAAATAAAATAAAGTAAATATTTTAACCAAAAATCTTCCTGAAGAAAGAAATAGCCATTATATATCTGTATGCAAATATTTATTCTTTCAATGAAAATTAGCTATCTCTGTTAGGCATTTAGCTAAGCTATTAATTGTTATACACGTTAATTTGTATACTATATGCAAATATTTATTGTCGTACATTCCTAACCACTGAAACAACATTAATAACCATTAATCACATTACTTTTAGTATCATGGTTTTCTATTCATCCGTTAATTGCATTAATGATTTATTTAGATATCCTTCTGTTGGTATTTTGCAATGTCCACGGCATTAAATTTTAGATGGAAGGTCCGAATCTATATATAGGCGTTGAGCAAACCTACGAAGCTCTCTTCTTTTAACTTTTATATTTATTTTTTTATTAATTTTCATATTTTTTATTTTCTCTTTCATCTCTCTATTTTTTCCAAATCAATAAATGTATCACTTATCTAACTCATCTCATAAATGACATTTATAAGTTATATTTCAATTAAATGTTATTTAATTTTCTCCACTTTTTTTATTATCTTTGAATATATATATATGTATGTATATAATATATAGATTTAATGGAGGTGAAATACTCCTCCATGTATTTTATCGTGGAACACTCATATGATCAATAGTTCATTTTTAAATCTATAATTTAAATTAAAAAAAGAAAATAATTATGTTATTTTAGTTAGGTATTTTTTTTATTATTTTAATATAAATCGGAGATAAAAATAAATAATTAATCATATAGGTGTTCCACGATAAAACACATGAAAAAGTATTTCACCTTCACTAAAATCATATTCATATATATATAATATATATATATATATATATATATATATATGTGTGTGTATGTATGCATGTATATATGTATATACTTCACTCTTTTTGGCATTCTGATTATTTTGATCACCTCTTGGTATGCCATTTAACAGATAAAGAAAATATATTACGAAAAGTTAATCATTTTACAAAAACTCTATTTAATGCAATAAGTTATGTGTCTATCACATTTGAATCACATTATTGACAAGCCCTCTCTTCTTTCTCACCATGAGCTTCTCATTAACTGAATTATATAAAAGATGAAAAGACATATGCAGATACTATATAAAATACATGTTATCTTTATCCTTGGTCCATTTTTTTTCCTTCCTCTTTGTCCAATTCATCTCAGTCATCCAACAAGTCAAGGTTGCCTATTAAAAAGTCGAAGAAAAATTTTGCATGCTTGTGTAAGTACATGCAAAGTGTATGATATTTAACTTTTTTTTCACCATTAACTGTCGTATGTTGTTACCCTCCAATCTCGATGATCTCTTACTGCCAACAAATTGTCGTATGGATTAACTTATTCAGATTGTTGACGATCATCTCAACTTTGTCGAGAACCTCATCATTGTTAATGCTCAATTCAAGCTTCTCGGGCAAGTAATGTTGTCTCCTCTTTATTTCTTCATTGTTTTAGTCTTCCACTTGCCATAATGTCATGTAGTCTCCACTTCCACCATGATCGTCCTTTGACACCATGCACAACATTAAGCAAGTGCAAGACCCAAGATGAGGGCATTGGCTGGCAATGATAAAGATGAGCTGATGTTTTGATAATAATATCAAGACCTTTTAAACTTTACTAGGAGTACTCAGTCTTTTTTTTTAAAAAAAAATAATACATTCATAATAATTTTGTAATGATAATGTAAATTATTTTAAATAACAAAATGGACTCCTTTTTTTCAATCTTAACTTTAGCCTTTTGTTTTTCTTATGTTTTTGTCTTTCCTTTTTTTTCCTCATAAGTTTCAATAGGTCAATTAGGCTTTTCATGTGCTTTCATTTTCTTCTTTTCTATTTCGGTCCCTTACTTCCTTTTTTATCTTACATGTTTCTCCACTTAATTAAGTTTTCCCTTTTTTTTTCAATTTTCGCCATACGAAATTGAACTTGTCTTTCATTTCGTATTATTTTTCTCTTCCTCTTCTCCCACCTCTTCCTCTCCTTCTCTCCACGGTTGTTCTCCCTCTCCTTTCCAACGAGGGCAGTTGTCAACCTGGACAACGGAAACCTTTCACATCGCATTGGGTTCGAATGGTTCTATCCAATCCAATTGTCTATTTCGTGTCTTGCATCTAATTGGACTAGATCAATGGTCGGGTCGTAATTAAACAATTTGAATTGATCAATCTGATGTGATTTTAATTGAATTATCGATTATATTTCCAAAGAATCAAAATCATAAAAATGACAAAAAAATATAATGATTTCTCTTATGGCAATCAAAACATTTTAGCCATTTTTCACTTCTAATTGGAAATTATTATCTCTCATAATAATTGTCATCATAACTTCCACAAAATACTATATTGACCCATACATATATCGTTAAAATCAAAGTCAACACTTTTCAAATGGTGTCTTATTTAGGTTAATTAATAAATCTTTGAGAAATCTTACAATGTTCTAATGAGTTTTGGATGCAAACCAAAGAGGTTTTGGCCAATTTTTTTCTTTTGCCATGCCCATAGAAAACTCTTCCCGCTTGTCTCATAATTTTTTTTACATCACATGTTTCTTTTGTCTCACTCAAATTTGCATCCAAACACCAAATAATATTTCTTTCCGATTAAAAAAATGCATCATAATAAGTACATTATTTTGATTTTACAATGATTCCAAACAAAACATTATTATGAAATTTATGTTGAATCTAGGATCCCGATAATATTTTGAATGATCACAAATTTGTAAGTGAACTCAGCCTGTACTGATGAACTTGTTTGAGTTGATTTCTGTAACAAGATATATTCAAGTTCAGTACACTGGTCGACCTGAGCTAAAGGAATGGACGATCATTGCACACGTAATTTATATATGAAGAACCATATGTGTGCAG
>LTAE01006143.1:0-26297 GCA_001647135.1 Pontederia paniculata
AACCAAAGACACGAAGATTTTGAATATTTGGTGGCTTGCCAAAAATCATTTCATATGGTGTTCGTCCAGATAATAATTTAATGGATGTACATTTGATCAAATGAGCAGCAGTGGAGACTGCCTCACCTCAAAAGGTTTTTGGTAAAGAAGCCTGAAAGAGTAATGCACGCGCAACATTTAAAATATGTCGGTGCTTGCGCTCTACACGTCCATTTTGTTGTGGAGTATGAGTGCAAGAAGTTTGGTGATAGATACCATTGACATGAAAAATATGTTGAATGTATGATGATAATATTTGTAGTGATTTTTTTCCTCACATTTGTCATTCTATTTCAAAATAACAATGTTTATCCAAATATTTTGATTATTGATAATTTATTATTATTAGTTTCTTTATATAATGGTAATGATAATATATTAATTTGTCTTATTCGAATCAGTCAAACTTTTCTATTATTTATTATACACTATTCTATTTTTTTCAATTTTTTCTTCGTCTCCTTTCTTTCTTTTTTTCTTTTTGTTTATTCTTCTCATTAATCCTCCATATATATTTGTTTCATCTTTCTATTTTTTTATTTCCTCTTTTTTATTTTTTTTATTTTACTAATTTTTTATCTTAATTTGATTTTTTTAAGAAAAATGAAACCGGAGTATCTCTGCATCATCTTCCTATTGATCTAATACCCTTCAACTATTATCCGCGATTGCTTTCTTCTTCTCAGCTTGCTTAAAATAATGAACCTACTCCGATTGACTCATCTTTTTCCTATCCAACAAGCTGCCTTTCTTTTCTATTCTCTGATTTTACCTGGTTCAAATCGCTTTTGACCATGTTGAAAGATATTCTCAATTTTAGGGTAAAAACAAATCAAATGAGCTACTGGTTCATAGTTTTTTTTTTGGGTTACCCATTTGGGGCCCCCGGATGTCCAGGACTACTAGCACCTGACTAATCCGGAGTCGAGGTAAAGAGCAGAAATGATATTCCTCTGGCCAAGTGGCGACTCCGGAGCTCGAACTCGGGGCTACTAGCTCCCGGTCCCTCAACCCGGGACACACTCCTGCTATCAAGTGTGCCAACCAAACTTGGTTGCTACTGGTTCATAGTTGATCAATCACTGGATGATTCAGTCCAATTTTAATAACATTAATTTTCAGTGTGAAATAGGGTGCGAGAAAAAAGATTAGAATCTGCCCCGATCCAAACATAAAATACTAGCTTCATTATTACTGAAAAAAGAAAAAATGGAGGTGCTAGGTAACACAATACTACTTATCATATCCACCGTAAAATATTAAATTTAAGGTGGATATAAGATATTCTCTTTTTTAAATAGTTTGATATAAGTTGTTAGATATACTGTATATCTAATATTCTACGATTGATAAAATAAGTAGTACGATGTTACCTACTTAAGTAGGTAGCACTTCCATTGTACTATTGAAAAAAAATATTTGGACATTTTTTAAATTTGAAAAGATCACGTAAGAAGCCAATAAAATTCTACTTAATTAATATTATATAAAAACATATTATTTTTAGTTTTGATTATCTTTTAACATATATAAAATTATACATTAAGATATAAATTATGTAAACAGATATTATTAAAAAAGTTATATAAGATATTTTTTATTATAAAGTCAATTGTATTCATGACTATTTATATTTAAGTAATCCAATATTTAGATAATAATAGAGAAATAAAATTTTGTCCAAATAATGATTCAAAATATAGAACCTAAGACTACTAGCTCTTGTCAAACTTAAAACATAATATGACTAAAGTGAACAAAACTTAATTTATATGAAAGATATCAATTTTTTTTTCAATTTGTAAAATAGAATAATACCAACATGATCACAAATATAGATTTAATAATAATATAATGGATCCAAAAAAATAATCAAAAAGTTGATTGAAGTTTTTTACAAAAATGATAAGAGAATTATCAAATAATCTTTTCGCCTAAAAATTCGTTCGATTTGAAACACTTTCACCCTTGTATTCATGAATAACTAATATTTGACCAATTTTGAAAGATGAAACGTCCACCACAATCATTAACTTGTATGTTCAACTTAGATAGATCACATCCGAGTAATTTTCATTGATTACCTTCCAATTTTAGCAATAGCTCAAAATATTCTTTAACTTTAATTTGTAACATAAATAATTCAAATTTAAGTTCACAACTAAATTATCCCTTTACAGTGACCTTTACTATTATCTATGTCATCTCATTTTTTATATTTAAAAAAATATGTATTTTCATACCATATTTTTAGTATACTAATATGATAAATACTCTAAATTCTAAAAAAAATATAATTAAAAATCTTGGGATAGAACAAAATAAAAATAAATTAATTAATTAAAAATTAAATATAAAATTAATTTATAATCAATAAAAAATTTAAAATACTTAAAATTTCAAACTAAGAATTACTTATCAATAATATCAAATATAGCATAATTTAGTTCAATATATATATTGATATTCTTATATGGATGATTTAAAATGAACAATTTTTTTTTTGTGTTTGTAATATAAATTTTGAAGTTTAAATTTAAAAATATAAGAAACAATTATTTAAATCAATTGAATTTTATTTAAGTCTAGATTAAGTTGAATTTTATTTTTTTTAACGACTTGAGTTCATTGATACAATTTAATTGTTAAACGTTAATCGAGTTTTTATCGAATCTAATTATACAATAATTAAAGTAGTATCAATCTTGATCACACATTTACTTAAAATTAATATGCTATATAGTAAGGCATGGAAATACTAATTTGTTGCGATGACATAGGTGACTCCCTATAATAGATAAATTGATGGATTAATTATAAATTTGAAATTGAAGAATGTTAAAGTCGAAGGGTATTCGAAGAAAATTACTTGATTCTCTTCCTATGAGCTAATGTTCATTAATTCAATTAATAATGGTGATTTCAAAATTTAATTTTTAAATTACCAAAGTCGATCCATTTGTTTGCGTTCCTTTTTTTCATTTAATCATGTGATGTTCGAGCCGAAACGAAAATTAAATTTTAAAAAATAAGTTAAAAATTATTAGTTATATTTCAAATTATAACATGTTATCAATCATATATATATAAGTTTATAGATAGAATTTTATTAATGTTCAAAATTATTAGCACTCGATTAATTTAATGTTCGAACGGACACAAACAACGAAAGTAAATCTTGACAAAATTAAAAATTTCAAAATTTAAACTTAAAATTATTAATTTTTAATCTCTCAATTAAAAATTTATAAATATATAAATGTGCCAACCAACTTGATTCAAACATATTTTTCATTACGTGTCATCCGTCAGAATTAGACAATGGTACGGGTTCAAGAGAGTAGGTACTTTTCCGCGTCGCATTCGACGGTCTGCGTCGGCCATCAACTGTCGACGTCACGGATCGCGTGATCTCAGCCATCCAGTGGAAAACCTTCGTTACTTAGGAACGCGGCCCAAACCTAACCCTGGTCCACACCCACATGGGACCCAATTTATTCCTCCTCCTGCCGACAGAGTCACACAACCAACACGTCCAACTCATACATCTCTCGAAGTTCCCGTCGCTGCCTCCAACGGGATTAACCAACGTTGGCCAACAACAACTCCCTGTTCTTGTTCAAGCCTCTTATCATTATAATATATAATAATTTATACAGATGATTGAACTTTACAAATGAAAAGATATTTCCAAACTATCAGAATAAACTGAGAGGTTTTATACTGAGAGGTTCTAGCTTTTTTTTCTATTTTTGTTTTCGATGGAGGGTTGCCTATGATTTTTATGTAAAATACGTGGAATATTTTGTCGGAATATAGGGAAGAAATATATCCTTAACTAAATTGATTCGGAAATACTAAAAGCTTGCTAATAAATTAATCTTTTCATGTTTTTTAGTTAATTACCTTAATTTGGTAACTAATTGAAGGAAACGTCTTTATATCTTTTGACTTTTTTTTCCTTATATTCTCAACCCTATTTATCACGATAAACATACGTTTATTTAACAAAAATATTTTACTATATGAAATAAAAGCGTGATGCAAGAGTATGAAAATATCTCGAATTTGATTTCTGTCGATGGAATTTATGTATCTTTAATATTTATTTTTTTTATATCAAACAATAAACCTTTCTTTAATAGAAAAAGAACATTTACTATAGAACTTACTATTATCACCCTAAAAAAAATCTAGAAACAGTTATTCGTTTTTTGCGGATTGAATCTCGATGAAATAAAATTATAATGTTGAACATTGAAAAAAAAGAAGATCACAGGCGAACCTATAAATGTCGTCTGGAAAACAAATCAAAATGCAATTATTGGTGATTTTTTAAAATAAAATTTTATTTTTTTATTGCCATGTTCCATTTAATCTGTGTATAATTTAAGATACTGCTCAAATAATGGAAGGCATGTTCTCACACGCGCATTTATCCACATTCAGATCCAGGTATTTTTCCTCATATATATATATATATATATATATATCCATCCCCTCGTTTGGATCCTTCCTACATTTATATTTTGTTCCGTTGTCATGCCCCGTCTGGCAGCATTCCGAGAAGTGATCATTAAAATTTTAGAATTATTGAGGAATGAAACATTTTCTATACTCTATTTTTTAAACTATTTTGATTAAAATTTGCTACATATATTTTTGCATCCTATTTTATAAGAACAACAAGCCATGAACCCCCGTACCTGCGATCATATTCCACTTGTCCATATAAACAAACCACTTAAAAAAAAACAAATAAACAAAAGGACATGTCAACATCTACTTTTCAATAGTCATAAATAAAAAGGTTCTAATTCTACAAAACTCAAATAAAACAAGCAAATAGAAAAAGAAAAAAAAAGGTTCAATACTAATACTCATAAAGGCAAGGTCTTTTTCACAAAACTGCAACCGAAAAGCGAGTCCAATTTACGAAAACTGTAGGGGCTTCTCTGCAACAAACTCCTCCTCCTTATATTTAGCTCACTCTTTTCTGTTCTGCTCGGATCCGCTTCACCTCCTCTTCTTCCCTTCCATCGCAATGGCGCCAACTGGCCGCCTCCTCCTCTCCCTGTCCGCCTTCCTCCTCCTCCTCCTCCCCTGCGTCCACGGCCGCTTCATCTCGTCGCCGGAAACCGCTGATGTTTCCCTCTCCGACGGCCTCCCCGCGGACGGCGCCTCGGCCTCCTCCAACCCCCTCCGACTCCTCGTCCGGCCTCGGACCTCCCGTTTCTTCGCTGCGGATGAGGCTTGTGAGGAGACCTACGGCTTCCTCCCCTGTACCACCACCGTGCTCGGCAACCTCTTCCTCGTTATCACCTACGGATTCCTCATGTTCAAGGCCGCCACCTACTTATCCTCCGGCAGCGAGCTGCTGCTTGAAATCTTGGGCCCGGGCATCGTCGGGGGTCTTTTCCTCCCCATTCTGGGTGCCCTTCCGGACGCCATGCTCATCCTCGGTATGGAAAGAACAAAACTTTGATCTCGTTTGTGTTCCTAAATAGATGGATCTTTTACCTGTTGTTTCTCCCTCTTGTGTGAATTTTGGTGTTATGTTGTTTACGATCTGATATGATGCGTTGCCGAACGCTGTGAAATTGAGAAAGACGATTCTTCCACTTCAAAGTTATGCTTGTTACTGTTGCTATGATGAAAACTAGATTGGATGTTTTTTATGGTTCATTCAAACAAGTAGTTGGTCTCTTGGAGTGACATAAGACTCCTGCTACGGCAGATAATGCCAAACACAGATTGAACTAGCGAAATCTTCACTTGCTTTTTGTTTGATTAAATTATCCTGACAGATCCAAGAAATAGTTGATTACCAACAAGACAAGGTTTATCCAGGATCTTTGAGGTGGTAAAAATGCTGTCACTATCATAATATAATATCATGAAGCCTGGTTCATGCAGCTATTCAGTAACAAGATTCAGCAAACTTGTGGTACAACTAGAAAATTTCTTGTGTAATAACAAGGGCATTCGGTGTGCAAATCCAAGTCTAATATGATAAATGATTTATTGGAATCAAGTTCATTTACTCTGGATTCTCATTGTAAGAAGAAAGGCTTTAAGAATGTTAACTAAGTATGCATGTCAGGACAAGCGAGTAATAATGTATACGATTTTGCTCACTTAGACATATGTATTGTCATCTAACAATGACAAACATCTTTGCAGTGTCTGGTCTTTCTGGGAGTAAAGAGACTGCTCAAACTCAAGTCTTGATTGGAATGGGCTTACTAGCTGGATCAACTGTCATGCTTTTGACGGTGCTTTGGGGTTCTTGTATTGTTGTTGGCAAGTGTGACCTCTCACATAATTCAATTTCAGTAGATGGACAAGATACAAAGGGATTCAGCCTTTTTGGTATGACTTTATATCTTTTGCATGATTGCGTTCCATGTTTCTTCTGCCAAAAGTAGTTATCCCTGTTTTTGCATCTCACTAGTTATTTCCTATTTTCTCAATGTGCCAGATCTTTGTTTCTTCGCCATGAAATACTGTGTCTTGGTATAGAGATTAATACTAGATGTTCCTGATTTATAAACTCATACTTATGTGTCTTCATATTTTTTCTAGGAAATATACTTTTTCCAACATACACAACAACTTTTTCTTCTGAATTATTTTTATATCATTGGCTCTTGAGTTTCACTAAATGATTTAATAAAACAGAAAACAAGCACTTGATTGTCGATACATTTGTCTAGGACTTTGCATGGATCTCTCACCTCAAAATATCCAAACAACCTCTTTAAAACACGCTTGAATAATGGTGAGATTTAGTTAAAGGCAGACTACAACTAAATGATTGTGAAAAAAAAGCACAAAGATACCAACAAAACTTTTCAACTGTTTAATGGTGGCCTTGCTACTAGGGCCAGTCTTACCTATTTTGAGATTGACAGACTTCCTTATTCGTGGTTGTATTGATCTTTCCACATAATAAGTTTAAATGCCAAAGATGACTGATGTTAATTGACTCTTTAGGTGGTTTAGCATCAGTATGAAGTATAAACTTTGTAATCTGCTAAGTATTAATAATGATATTTGTGATATATCCTTGAAGGATCTGGAGTTTCAACTGATCTTTTTACAAGTTATGCTGCAAGAATCATGGCTATATCTATCCTTCCATTTGTTATTGTTCAAGTTCCAAAGATTTTCAAGTTTCCTTCTGGGCAACGTTTAGCTGTCCTATTGGCTCTCATTGCTGCAGTTGGGCTTGTGCTCTCCTATTGCCTATATCAGGTACTATGCTAACACTGATGTAACTTTAACTGAAAACTTTATTATCTTATAATTTCTTAAATTTTTAGCATCTTAATAATTTCGTTCCTCCAGTATAAGTGTATAACTAAGAACATTTGGATAATGATTTGTCAATTGTCCAAGAAAAAAGAAAAAGTTATTTGCAGTATTGTTACTGTAGCTTCTTAACTCTAGTTAACATGATAGTTTGAATACATTTCTATCATTGATTTGGCCTAAAAATTGATAGCTTATGTATCAGTTCTATTGGAAATGAAAAGTTAAACAGTTATGTGATGGCTATATCAAAGAAAAACTAAAATATTTTCTTTTCTTGTAGAAGTTTTTTTCTCTTTTGAATGTTAAACGATAAGTCCTTATCAGTTCCCAGTCATGTTTGTAAGGAACCCTTCTGGAGGAACATGATTTTGATTATAAGTTAATTATGCATCGTAGATCAGCATTTTAGTAAAATCAGGAATCCATGCTTCTAGGAAACAGAAACATGAAGCTTAAAAGGGATTGAAGTTGCAATGTACTACCACATCAAAGATACTCTTTTCTCAAATTCATCAACATTGGTGTTGAAATTGGGTTGATGGGTCATGTAAATTTGGTGAATCGAGATCCCTCATGCCAATTTTAACAGTCAAGTTTAGGAAATGGGAAGACCACTATTTCATATGTAGGAAGTACGACTCTGTTGCGTCAAAAAGAAAAAAAAAAAGGAACAGTGAATCTGTGCGGAGAAAACTGTTGAATTTGCATATTTCAAGTTGCAACACTAGCCTCATTTCCTTTCTCTGATTGAGCAGGATGCCTTAATGATTTTCTTGTATTTCAAGCTGCAGCACTAGCCTTATTCCTTTTTTCTGGTTGAGCAGGATGCTTTAGTGATTTTATTGTTTCTACCCAATGCAAATCATGATTAACAATTTTCTGACACTTGTGTATAAGAAAAATGGATTTAATGTTGTTGGGTTATGGCCAGATATTTCAACCATGGATTCAGAGGAGAAGGTTGGCATATGCAAAACATAAACATGTAATATCTGGAATTCTCAAACATGCTCAGATGGTAACACTTGGACGCCTTATTAAGGATGATGGAACACCAAATGTGGAAGTCATAAGAAAGTAAATCTTCCCTCCTGAAAGTTTGCTGTCTTAATAAATTTTGTTTTATCCTGCATAAAGCCCAGGCTAGTTAGTCTTACTTTTACCATTTCTTATTTTGCTTGGTCTTATAAGTATTTTTGCAGGTTGTTTCAAAAGCTGGATTTGGACTCTAATGGGCTCTTATCACATGCTGAGCTACGGGCACTTATCATAGGCATTCAGATTGATGAAATTGATTTGGACCAGGATGATGCTGTAGAGAAGATAATGGATGAATTTGATACATCACGTAATGCGTCCATTGAAGAACATGAGTTTATTAATGGAATCTCAAAATGGATCATTGAGGCTAAGCATGCTGTTGGACACTCCGGTAACTACTCAAAAAAATTTATGCACGACTTTCACATGGTAAGTGGATTTCATATGATGTTTTAAGTATGATAGACTGCTTGCATTCTCACAGTTTTACTCATACTCTCTTAAATGATACAGAAAACAAAAGATGAACATGATATGCTAATTGATAAGAGCGATGAGGTTGTAGAAAGTGTTGAGAATCCCACTTGGACCTCCTTCAAAGCAGTTCTACTTTTGCTGCTGGGAACTATTATTGCAGCAGCTTTCGCTGATCCACTCGTAGACGCTGTTGATAATTTCTCAGTTGCTACAAAGATACCTTCCTTTTTCATATCTTTCATCGCAATGCCACTGGCTACCAACTCCAGCGAAGCTGTCTCAGCCCTTATTTTTGCCAGTAGAAAGAAGCAAAGAACGTCATCTCTAACTTTCTCTGAGGTTTGTTTAATACTCTTTTTTTATACACATTGTTTATTACTTTTTTGTTTCAATTTAAAGTCACCATTAGTTAGAATATTTGTCATCACTTTCTGCTGCATCAAATAACCTCATGGTGATTAGTTATATTTTTGTATGCCTAACAAATAGGTTATTATGCCTTCACTAAGGAAAGATAACATGCCTTTAGATCATCAACACACAAGTACATTTTTTTATGTGACAATCTATTGCACATTCCTTTGTTTCTTAGGTCTTTCTATTGGAATAATGGGTAAAGGAAATTCGCTAGGTTATTTCTAGTGACTGTACATAAATTTTTTGATTCTTGCCTCTTGGATATGTATCAAGAAAACCGGATGCTTTAGCTTTGATGTAACATTAGAACAGCATTAGCTGTCATTATTGGATGTTTATCATTTACATATTTTAACTTAATATGTTTGCCCTGCAAGTTAAATACATACTCCGGAGATGTTATTATGTTCTGTTCATCCATCAAGTTGTTAGAGATTACATTGTTCCCATTCTTCTGCAGATATATGGTGGGGTGACGATGAATAACACCCTCTGCTTGGCGGTCTTTTTATCTCTTGTTTACCTGAGACACTTGACTTGGGATTTCTCTGCTGAGGTTCTGATAATTTTCGTTGTCTGTTTGGCGATGGGAATCTTCACCAGCTTCCGAACAACTTTTCCACTATGGACTTGCTTTTACGCGTATTTGCTGTATCCACTGTCTCTGATTCTTGTCTACGTTCTTGATTTTGTCTTTGGATGGTCATAGACGTCAAAGCAGAATCACTAGATCATGGAACTTCTGTTTCCCAGAAAGTACATGACGGCTTATAAAATTTTCTTTCAATCCTTTGTTATGGAGATAGTTACGGCACTTCTCTTTGATAGTCTACGATGACTGGTGTTATTTTGCTGCAGTGCCTTCTGTAGTTGTATTGTGCTTATAAACCAAATTTGAATTATTTTCAAATTTAGAATAATTTTCGAGTTTTATGACCTGTGGTACAGATATATGCTATGCCATGTCCAGAACCTTATGCAGTACTCCAATTTGTTAAAATTGGGATCTTAACAGAAATGCTTTGTGTTCTTTTCCGTGTCTGCCATTTAGCCAAAGGGATCAAGTATTTCTTTATGCATTATTCACAATATTTCCCTTTGTTCTTTTGATTTAGTTAAATAGAATATGAAGGTTTTTTCATGAATGGTTTATTTAAGCGGTAACTTTTTGGATTAGGACTAGATTATGTGACCAAAGTTTGAATTAGTCAAGAAGTAGTGTTAACAGAAATATACAAATGATTAAAATCATATAACTAGACTATGCATGTAGCATCCAATGATTTTGAGGGTGTTTGATTGACGGATCATGAATTAGAAGATTATTGAAATGAAACAATTTATGGTATTGATTCCTCGTATTAGGCTTTCGAAATATACTATTAATGTTTGTGATTAAGATGATAATAACTTAATATAACTATATATTTTTATTGAGTTGAATGAAAATGTATCATATTTAAGGAAGAATATCATGTATCTTATTTTTTGGATCATTGAATTTGAATTTGATATATATAATTAAAAATAAATAATATATTTAAAATTTATATTTTTTACTTATTTTTGTCAATCACATATCTTAGGTTCAACGGTCGTGTATATTCTACTTAAATAAGGTACATATATATTATATTTATTTTTATTTAAAGTAAAACTTACAGTAATATTTTTCATTTAATTCAGACCATAAGTATCTTTACTTTAAACATAAATAGATAAGGGTAGATAGACGGGATATACATAATGTCATTTAACTCTATATATATGGCATCCAGAATTTTATCTTCCTAATTATTTCCGTAAATAGGTCGTGTGAAACAAAAAAGAAATATTAAAATTGAGTTCTCCCATTTATTAAAAGAAAAAATGTATCACACAAGTGTTAACTCACATTATATATTATTTCATTTATTATTTTCGATATTTTTCATTAATTATAATTTAAAATATCTTCGATTATGTTCAATGAAAATGATCTAAAATAGGTATACTTATTAATTTTATTTTTTATAAATTTGTATATCTTATTTGTTTTGATAAAGTATAATCTTATTTTTTATAAATTTATATCAAAATTATTTCACGTTAAATACAATTATATTTAAATATTTTTAAGGTATAATTAATTAAAGGTATCGAAAATAAACGAATGTGTAAGGACGCGGGTGATAAAAAAAATTAAAAAAGCAAATATATATATATATATATATATATATTATATAAAAACTTGTTCCACAAAATTAATTTTCCACTCCCTTTCTATATGCCGACCGACCACTTGAAAGAAGGGAAACTTGAAGGTTGAAACCCTCGCCATTGTTTGCNGACTCGAGGTGGAAGAACGGGAGCCAGAGCCGTCGCTGCAACTGCCGCAAGTCTGCGACGCTTCCGCTGACTTCGACGAAGGGGAAGACGTGCCGGCGCTCCAGTCCGACGTCGCCGCCGTGCCGGATATTCCCTCGTCCGTTGTCGAGATCCTCCAGATGCCGACGCCGGCGCACAAGAAGCAGCAAAGCAGGACCCGTCGGAAGCCTGTCCGCATCACCGCCAAGCAGCGCGCCGTCGCGAACCAGCGCCTGGAGGTGCTCCATCAGAACTTCCACCCGATCCCCTTCACAATCCCATCGTCCGCCCTCGATCTCTCTAAACATGAGGTGCTCCTCCGCGGCCTTGGCCTATGGGGCTTTGCGCACCTTGAGCTGGACCGCGATCCCGTTCGACCTGACCTTCTCATGGATCTTATTGCCTACTATGACCCACAGAAAACTCGCAGTTTTGTACGTGGTCTCCTGATCCGACTTTCCATGTCCGACCTCCGTCGAGGCCTGGCGCTCCCTCCTGCCTGCAAGAAAGAGAAAGCAGGATCCTCATCTTGCGGATCGGAGAACAACGCCGAACCTTGCCAGGAGCTCTATTCGCAGGAGGAGTCGATAGCCGCAATTGAGGAGTTCATGTCAAACTTTGTGCTGTTCCAGTTCCAGGAGGATGACGCTTGCATCCTCCCGTCCGAGGTTGCTTCTGTGCACCAGATGGTCAAGGAAGGGCAGCCGCACAAGGTGGACTGGCCAAAGCTTGTGTGCTCCTTGGTGAAAAAGGAGCTTGCTGAGGTTCCGAAGCATGGGCGTTTTTATTACGCTTCACACTTGCAACGTTTGATCAAATGCCAGAAGCCGGCCCTGTTTGAAGATGTTGACTCTGAGCTCAAGCTTGAGCCTGTTCCAGAGGAAGAAAATTCTGTGGAGGTGCCTATGGCTGAAGAGGAGGAAGATGACGAACTGGATGATGCCGAGGAGGAGGATGGTCTAATGGCTAAGAACATGGATGGAATTAATGATATGGAGACTGCGGGCCAAAGAACAGGGCTTTGTCTTGGAGTAGGTGTGCATGTTCGTGTTATAGATGACACCACATCTGAGCATGTCGATGAGAGAGAAGATGAACAGTGGCTTCAGGAAGATAAGAGTGCAGGTATCGACCATTGCCTACAGCGTTGTAATTCAAGTCTTGTGGGGAGTATGGAGTTTGAGAACCTGTGTAGAGAAGATGGGGAAGTGAGGGTAGAAGAAAGAAATGCTGATGGTCTCTCGGCAAAATTTGGTTCTTTTGAAAGGTTAACATCCATGGATCTTCTACAGTCTATGGATGCAGTCCATGCTCCTTATGGTCAGCCAGGAAATTCGGTTGATATGTTTCCTGGAGACTATTTAGCAACACGGGATGGTCAGAAGAACATTACACTGAATTCTCCCACTGGTGGTTCATTCTTCTATGAAAATAATGGTAAAAGGCCTATTACTGAGGTTGTTCCTGAGGATGATGATGAAAATATGCATGAATTCTCTCAAACCAATCAGCCGAAGAGGATGCGAATGGATGATATTTGGGAGCATTCACCATCCAACTTTGATGCTTGTATGGATCAAGTACAGAGTATTCTGGCAAAGGCTAAAATATTACATGTTGAGAAAATGCAAGAGTCAATGAATGCTCACCTACAGTTGCAGTACATGGGTGCAATGATACAGGAAAAGGATCAGATGATTGGTTCATTGGAGAAAGAAAGGATGGAAGATCGAGAGAAATGGCGGTTACAAATTTGCAGGTTTGAACATGAGCTCAGTGTTATGGCAGATTTGGCATTTGGCTACAAGAAGGCATTAATGCATACACGAGCATCCTTTGCAGAGTATAGGAAAAAGTTTCCACAGGGAGAGGAGCCTCTTTACAAGGATGCAGATGGAACTGGTGGATTGGTTCTTTCTGTTAAGGAATTAGAACTGCTTCGTATGCAAAAAGATGAGGAGATGCGTCGTAATGCAGAATTATTGTGCAATGAATTTGAAATGCAATGGCTTCCTAAATTTGAAGAATTTAATTCAAGATTATCGCTGCTTGATAGACTGATAGAAGAGTTTGTTCTGGAGTTCAAAATTCTCCAAGAAAGATTTCGAAAAATGAAGCAATGAAAGTTTCAGGTATTTTGTCTTCTATATGCAACATACGTGTTCGTATTTTATCCCTTGGTGGGGGATGTAACAGTGACCTACTGGAATCCCTGCTACTATTTGTAGTTTAACCTGTTTAATTAGTGTTTAACAACTTCACATTATTTATGTCTAAGCTATTGGGAAACATGGTGACTACTTCTAATTGTAGGATAATATTTTTCCCATTTTGGGTAAAACCATGTCTTCACCGTTGTTATTGGTTTGTGAACTAATTGGGACTTCTGGAACCACAGTTATTTAATTTTCTCGCAATTATGTTGTCTCTGGATTTTTTTGTTCTTACATATTATAAACTTGTTAACAGACTTGCATGTTTTTAGGTAAAAGAATTTAATGTTTTTTTGAATGATTTGATTGTTCTAAGTCATCAATTGCTTGAGATATTTTATTAATTGGAAGTTTGGAACCATGCATAATAAATCTTTATGCTGAACAGCTGTCATTTTCTTGTTCATTTGTTGGAAGGAATGTTATAGCTTCTGCCAAAGGGCTTGATGAAGTAAACTAGTAACTATTCTTACTTTCCTTCATGTTTAAATGATTGCTGGAGGATAGTCTTACACTCTTTATGATTCCTTTTTCAATAAAATGTGGTTTTTGTTTTGTCCATATATACTAGGTAAAGATGTCTTATGCTACTTTAAATGTTCACCTGGGACCTGACCTTAAAAGACCTTATATAACAAGTGATGACTTGGAGAGAGAGGCTACAGGCATCAGAAAATTGCTTATTTTATGTCAAATATAACTCGTTTCTTCAGTGCTTAATTTGTTTGATAAACATTACATCTACATCTTCAATGAGTTAAACAGATGAAGATCTATAGTTTAAGAAGTTAAAAGGAAACTGGGATTCATGGAAACCATACAAACGGATAAGAATATTATCTTTTGGGGATTCACATGTCTTGCTGTAATATGGGCTTGTCAGGTTCCTTTCTTTTCTTTGTTTTCATACTTTGAACTCATTTGTATGTACTGTGATTTGAAACTTCACCTTGTTACTAATTAGGCGAGCGTTCAGATCACCAAAGTCTGGTTCTTTTTTCTTAGTAGAGTTTTCATGCTTTGTATTATAGCAGAATCAGAAAGACCAGTAGGCACCACATTACTGTTAATTTCTACTGTTAGTAATCTCTTACTCTTATTACTTGCTTTATTTTACCGCATGTTCTCTTTGTTATGAGGTACTAATTTTTCTGATTTCTTGTCCATCTTAACTAGTTTTCACTTATCTTTTGTTATGGGAGCCAGAAAAAAAAGTAGAATTGATTACAGAAACAGAAATTTTGATGTTCTGTTTAACTTATTAAGAATATGCTATAAAGTTCCTATGAAAAAAGTCTATGCAAACATGCTTTACTTTATTTCCATTTTAATTTCTGAAACTATGATTACGAATTTTACATGGTAAGTGGAGGCATCTGAAGTCAGTTGTATGCATTTTGAATTTTGATTGACCGAATCAATATACTTCAAATAACCTGCTCACTTGCTTGAATGTGCTGGATGCTAGCTTCTATAATTTGTTAGCCATTAATTTGCAATGGTGGCCTACTGCATATCCTATAATTGCGTCATGCTCATGTGAAGTCTCAAATTGTATCTTTATTATGTATCTTGTAGTCCTAACCATGAACGCAGCATAAAATGCTCTATCGCAAAGCAATGTCTTGACATTGCATTTATTCACGGATTTTAGGGGGTTAGCAATTTTGATTTTAATTGAAGAATATTAGATTTTCAAACGTAATGTCTACGATATTTTTTTTAAATATAGATATCACTTTTTTAAAAGAAATATAATTTGTAATCATAATATATTACATTGTATTTTTAAACTTTATTTTTAAAGTATACAACAAATGAGAAATAATAAATGTCAAAATTATTGAATATTAATAATACATATTCTTAAGATATTTTTTTTTATTTTTCTCTTTATAAATATAATTTATAGTAATAATATATCACTAATATTTATTAAAAAAATTAATCTACAAAGTTTCTGAAGTGACAAAAAATAATAGCAAAAGTAAAAAAAAATATTAAAGACTACTTAATAAATCTTGGATACATGTATATTTTAATACATACATATTTTGAAAAATATTTATAGATAAGATTTTATGATTTTCGATGTTGTTGCTCTTCCGTATTCCAATCTCCACAACTTTGATGTTAATTTCAAATTGAGAGCAATGCTTTCGGAGCATCTCTTGACATTGCATTTGTGTATTTATTTACAGCGTTCAAACTGGTATTTCATCTTAGGCCGTGATTAACTTTAAATCGAGAGATGTGCCTTGGGAGCTCGACCTTGTGACATCTTTTTACTGTGTTCGATTCGCCAACTAATTGAATCAATCAAATTCATTCATCTATCAAACTTTTAGCTTTCCTCTAATTTCATGCCCACTCTGTTTCTTCCTCTAGTTCTTTAATTTCACTTTCTTTTGCTTTTTATTTTCATGTCTATGTTTGTCGAATATCTTTCCATCAATTTCTTGTGCATAAATCTTTTTTATCATATTTGGATGCAGGTATGTGATGGTAAAATCGCACAGAATTCTGTTTTTGCAGTTAATATGCTATTATGCCTTGATTTTATTTGCCTGTTGTCAACACTGGTATCATGTTCACGATGAAGTTTAAGGGTATATTTGAATTATGAATTTTGATAAAGTAGATTAGATTAAGTTAGAGTGAAATGTGCTCACATGGCAAATATTATGTTTGGATGTAATTTTTCAAAAAAATTAAGTAGAATTAAAATAGATGATTTGAAGCTGATGAAATAACTTAAAATTCAATCAATAAAATTTGACGAATTATAAATTTTTATAATCATTTTATTTTTATTTCTATCTATAATATTAAATTAAATAAGAGATAAATAAAATTTTATATTAATTAAAATTTTGAATCTCATAATTTATTTATTTTTTTATTTGAATAATATGTAATTTAATTTAACTCATCATCTTCATCTAGAGCACTAGATTTCACTCCACGAATCCATCTCATGGACAATAGAGAGAAACAAACTTCTTATAAAAAAATGGACCGAGCAACTAATTCAGGTGAACAAAAGGGAATTTTGATAACTTTTTCATTCATTTTCAAAAAGAATTTACTCACGATGAAACTCATTGTTTAATTAATAAATAACGAATAAATGATTGTTGATATAAATAATATCGTGTTACATTATTATCGTGCCCTTTAAAAATATATTTGGATTATGAGTTTTGATAGGATGAATTAAATTAAGTTAGAGTAGGATGAACTCACATGACAAATATTACATTTGGATATAATTTTTAAAAAAATTAAGTAATTTTGAATGGATGATTTGAAGCTCATGAAATAATTCAATCTATCAATTTCGATGCTATTTAATGAGTTATAATTTTTTTACATATTTTATCTTTATTTTTATGTCTAATCTTAAATTAAACAAGAGGTAAAATAAACTTTTATATCAATTAAAATTTTGAATATCATGATTTAAATTTTTTATCCGAATAATATATAATTTAATTTAATTTAAATTATTATTCTCATCCATCTTTTTATTAAAATATGAGCTTATTAATAACTCACTATACTTTAATTCATCACCACCTCCCGTTCCTTCATTACAATAGAGAGAAACAAACTTCTTATAAAAAATGAAACGAACAACTAATTCACGTGAATAAAAGGGAACTTTTTTATAACTTTTTCATGCATTTTAAAAAAGAATTTACTCACAATGAAACTCATTATTTAATTGATAAATAATGAATAAATAATCGTTGAATTGTTTATCAGCTGAAGAGATATGTTTTATGTAACCTCCTAGATTTTCAATTCCAAAAATATCTATTTAACTAAAAATTAGATTCAGAATTCTCAATATTATGAATTAAAAATCATAGATAGGGGTTCCCTCCGTATTAAATACTTGTAGCCGGCCCTAATTTGTCCCTCTCTCTTATTTTTACAAAACCTTTTGACAACGCTTCTCTTCCCCAATCAAGAAGAAAACGAAAGCGAATCAAGGATTGGAGAGTGACGTCATGGAAGGATCACCATAGATGAACGCAGGAACGAATTGAAGACGAACGAGACAACAAACTTATGCACTAAGAGGTATGTAAATAGGCAGATCCCTTTAGATTAGATTTTTTTATGAATCATTGCATGCTAGGTTTCTCTTGTTGTTAGGATGAGATAACGTGATGATTTTTAAGCCTAGAACCTCTATTTCAAACTCATGATGGATGATGAATATTATGCCCTAGAATTGTATATTAGCCATATATGAACTGATTTAATTGGAAAATGTTAATGATGTGAGTTCATGATGTATATGATGATGTTCATGTTCTGGGATCTCCGTTTATGCTTTTGTATGATATGTAAGGGCAAAATTATAAGAAAGTTTATGATATGTATGATGATGTTTATGCCATAGATTCTGTGGGTAAATTCATGATTGATTTATAATGTTCATGCTCTAGAGAATGTTTCATGATCTCCATATGATGTAGATTAATTAGAGATAAATTATGTTATGAATGTAAGATGTATATGATGTGGATTTTAAGGCCAAAAAGCAAACATAGCTTTATCAATCCCCATAAGATGAATGACCTATAAGAAAGAAACCAAGAAAGAACAACAAATGAAAAAGAGCAAAATTCGCCCAAGAAGCCTCGGTCACGGTCGTGACGGGCATGTCACGGGTCGTGACAGAGGCAATCGAAGAAGACACCCTTCGGTCATGACCGTGATGGGAATGTCACGGGCCGTGACATTAGTAAGTAGGAAAATTCTCTTTCGGTCACACCGTGATCAACTGGTCACGGACCATGACGTTAGGTGCAAGAAGTTCTCCCTTCGGTCACGGTCATGAAGATTTTATCACGGGTCGTGATGTCGAGTCGTGAGCATAGATCACGAACCGTGATCTTCAATTGAGAGTGTTTGATCACGATCGTGAATATTCCATCACAGACTGTGACATAAATGGGAATAACATCGTTCAGTGACGACCGTGACATGCTTTGTCACGGGCCGTGACCATGCAACCTGAGGAACTGATTGTTCGATCATAGTCGTGACCATGTCGAATGAGATGTTGTACCATTCAGTCACGACTGTGACGGAGCCTTCACGGGCAATGACAAGATCAGTAGCAGGTCGTGACCGCTATTTTCCAAACTCCTTTCACACCAATTCCTTTCTGTTCTAATAGTATATGCTGTGGAATTCTCTTGTAATCCTAAGGACTAATATGTGGACAAGATAAAAGGGTCAATCATCCACACGAAATTAATTATGAGGTCGTCATGCATTGAATGATTGGGAGCGACAATGTTTATGATGATGGGGGACTAGTAGATAAGCTGCTACCTAGTTTCTGTTGCCTGACCTTCTCCCCGCCTTGCAAAAAATAAATTTCTCGAATATAATTTTCGATCGTGGTTTGTGCACCCCCACTGACCTATTAGTGGAACATCTAAAGACTTATAAGTCATTCAAAGTCACAGCAAAGCAACCCTCAAAGTAATCTCAAAGTCATTAATGAGATAAGAAGAACATAATAAGATAATCACTTGACTAATTATTGCATTGATCATGTTGCATTAGATACTAAGGATGAATGAACAATGAATGATGATATATTGTATGTATCCTAAGTATAAGAAAGATGATACAGGTAAAGAAAGGAAAGATAAAACAAAGACGATGAATTAAGATGATGATGATGATGTGAAGTAATTGATATTTGTTCATTGGTCATAACTTACTCCTTATATACGTTTAGAGTGATTGATATTTGACTACTTGTCATAGCTCACTCCTGATGCAAGAAATTAAGTAATGATATGCTAATGATGATGAAAGGAAAGTTATGTAAAGAAAGATGATAAGCTAAAGATGATGAAAGAAAGTAAAGTAAGAAAGCAAGATATGATAAAGATGATATATGTAAAAAGTAAAGATATTTATGATGCTTTATGATGACCCTCATGTTATGATTATTAATGAGTAACGATGATGATATGATTTAAGTTTCATGCTTTTATTCCATCATGAAAAATATCTTTCTATTGTGCCTTACATATCTGAGCTTCATAGCTCATGGTGAATTTGTTATTTCTCTGCTTTGGATCTTACAGGTTAGTGATCCAAGGTGCCATAATGACCGGTGGTGCATGTAACGACAAATGTTCGTGATGACGATGCAATTTGCAAATGAGTAATGATCCTAAGTCAAGTTGTCTCTAGATTATTTCCTTTTTCAATAATGTAATAGTTATTCCTGAGATAATTTATGTTATGTAAGACTTTCACAATTATTTTATATTATAAAAAGAGTTTTTAAAATTTTTTCATCTTTCCACGTTATGTTGATCATTCTTGTTAGTCAACTTTAAGTCAAATTTAAGTTTGATGTGTAGCGTTCTCGGGAGGGCATTTTACCACGTAGTAGGGTGGTCTTCTGAGGGCGTTAGATTTTATATTTTCATTTGTTTAAAAGTCCTAATAAGAGATCTTTACATTACAATTCTCCCAAGGGTCGTGAATTAAATTCAATAGGGGATTAAATGTGATAAAATTATAAGCTCATTGAAAGATGGAGATTTTCACAATTTTACTCTTCTTCATAGAAAAGTGATGAATGTGGTTGGCCTTTCTGATCTTTCACCTTATTTTTTCTTCATTTAAAATTCCATATTGCATGAATTTAATACAAGAAAACACTGCCCAAAAAAAGGCAGAAAAAAATTTACCAAAACAGATAGAAAAATTTCTCCAACAAACTGCAGTACAAAAAAAAAAATGCATCTTTATAAAAGAGAAAAAAAGCTTTACTATTACCATCTGCCTCTTTAATGGCCCTGTCCTGTACACAATAAAAATAAGCTCTTCTTTGTTGGTCTTTTTTCCATAAAAAAAGGACGAACAAACCAAAGATGCCATCACTGACATTTTGGGATTATGATCATATCCGAAGAGGTTTGAGGTTTAGATTTCTGGGTTTCACAGGCCACCCCTAAAATTGTAAGTCCAACCATGTGAATAATTTGCAGTATACATGTGGTGAGCTCAAGTTGGAAACCAAAACCAATACAAACATGTCCAAATTTATAACACAGTAGTTGCTGCTGGTAGGTAATTTTTTCCGCGTCTCGTTCGAAGCAATTGGAATTAAGTTTCTGATAACTTTTTGTTCAAAGAAGAGAGAGAAAAAAAAGAAGAAAATGCTTATGATACCTTGAAGATTCTTGTTCATATTCAGCAAGCCAAGTTGCAGAATCTTTGGCTCCTTTGAAAATGTAACTACATATGCACCACGACCTATTAATTTATTAGTGGTTGTGTGTATGAGAGAGAGAGAGAGAGAGAGATCAGCTTCATTTGAATATTGTTTGAATCTTGTCCTTATAGGAGTTTACTGGCACTGGAAATTGTGGCAAGTTACACCAGTTATATAGTTAACAGATTCAGATCGAAGTAATGTTTGGCATCAGGAACCTGCAGTGTGGTCCTTCTCCCACAGGGACCAGCTTGGAGTTACTTATTTGTGAACAGTTTGGACCATGCATGACAGACACTTGAAGATGGGGCACAGTCAACAGGGACAGGCCAATCCATGACCATGAGGATGGCCAATCAAAGTGCCCTTTGCAGAGATCTGGACTTGTGCCAACATTCCATTCCTGGTCTGTAAATTAGCCTAGAGGCAGAAGTGTAGAATAGGAATGCTGAACCTTCATCACTAAGCTCCAGCTGGTGAGAAGTAAATGATCGAAGAGAGTGTGGAGAGATCTTAGTCATCTCAGTAATTCAGAATACACTATTGTTGCACTTTGAATTTTGATTCTGTTAGTGAAGTAAATTCCGTTCTTCATCAGATAATCAGCAATGACATGAAGTCATTTCATCCTTCACAAACTGATTATCACACTGTAATGATAAATGAGTTACAAATTGCATTGAGTTACAGTGGATCAAACAAGCTCCGCCAATTGCGATGCGGCCTGCCGCGTTCTCATCTCGGCCACAGCCGAGCATTTAAAGAGAAGGAGCAAGTGAGTGCAAGCTTGTTTCTTTGCAAGCTGGATGCCCACTTTTGATGAACCAGAGAAGTGGGCACCCTCGTGGACATGTCTGTCCCTTGGAGGCTCTTGCAGGGACATGCATGTTCTCTCGGGGAGGTCCGGCACATGCACGCACTCCTCCCTACCATCCCCACCATTTGCCGCTGTCATGCACCAAATGCCCCCCTCGTCCTTGCAATTATCCTCTTGTACGGTGGCGCTCACAATTGTCATCAAACAATTCTTTTGTGAAGTGCTAAGTTTGTTGTTCAAGTCTTGACTTTTCTTTTGTTGTGTGCCCTGTGTCCGATTTGTTCAGCATGTGATTTCGCCTTCTCTCGGGTTCTAAACCTGTGAGAATCTTCCATCATATGCTAGTTTTTACAAAATTAATGTTTGGCAGACAGCTAAGAGCATTATTCTTTTTCAGTTCAGTGAAACGATATTAGACTCCATATTACCCGGATATTTCACTTTATCCTCCTGCATTCTGTGTCGGATGACAGTCCTCAATGTGCTCGAATTAGTGTTGACATAATATGGAACACCTCAATATCTTTCTTCAGCTCAGTAATGTCAGAATCTAGTACAGTAATGCAGAGGTTACACAGTCCTTTTCCTGATTTGTTCAGAGTTATTAAATGGTGCTAACTTTTTTTTTTCTAAATTAGCATCTGACATCTGTGTCACTAGTTAATAACTCTGAAAAGTTTTCTGCCTCTGAAACTTAGCAGATCCAGAGCCCCTGCTTGTCTCTATAGCCTTGATCAGTAACAGATAAAAGGAAACATCAACTTAGGCACCTTAAGGTTCCCATTTCAAGATATCTGCAGTGCAACTGATATCAAGAACACTTCCCCTTTGCAGTAAAAGTCATTTTCTTCTTCTCATGCAAAATTGCTCCTGCTTGGAATTATATAAAAGCAGAACATCGTTACAGCTAGCAAGAAAGGCTTGCGGTGTGGAGTGTTAAAAGAAATCCTGAAGAAGCTGGAAACAAGAAAGAGGTTGAGACCATTAAAAACAAAAAGAATGATAGAGAGGCAGGAAAGCTACAACTAAAGGGCATGAAAGAAGGGGCACATGTGACATGCATGTGAGGGGGCATGGTTTTGGTTGGACAAAGCAGGAAGTGGCCATCCTAACAGAGAAGTGCACATGGGGGGAGGGAGAGAGAGAGAGAAAGAAAAGAGGCAGACATGATTTAAATCTCACATTCTTCCCTCCCTCACTTTCTCTCTCCAGTCTCCTCTTGTCCAAGCCACATGCCCAATCCCATTCCTTTTTATCTCCAAATCTCTCTCTCTCTCTCTCTCTCTCTCTCTCTCATTAAGCAACTAGCAAGAGTATACTGCACCTTTCCTAACTTATCCATTTGAACAAAGGGAAGGTGTAGGGCACCTACTGAACTAACATTTTTTAGCAATCATGCACTAATTTATAATTTTTCGAGTTAAATTATCATTGTTTGTTGGGCAGCTGATTTGTCATATTTAAATTTATCATATCTCATTACCCTAACCCGCATTATTTTAAGTCATGAAATTCATTTGATAATAATACGAAATGCACAAATTTAATCCTAATGTGTGTTTTGTGATAGAATAATATATATGATGCATAATTAGGGTGCACTGCAACTTTTCCTACACGTCTGATTAGTTAGAATGTGATGATGGAGGCATATATTAATATGGAGAGAGCCTTATGCCAAAGTTAGAACCATGACATATTTTATCCAATCTCCACATGCATGCATGCTATTATTGCCTATATAACCCACCACGGCCATGTTTGGAGGGGACCCAAAAAAAGACATGGCCGCGAGGGCACATGGTACCAGTTAAAAAACAATAGGAAAATAGTATACGATATTCTTAATGTAACACTATTCATATTTTGAGTTTAAAAAATTAAAAAAATAATGTGATTTTAATGTAAAAAATATCTCAAGTAAAATTTAATTATAAGTTTCTTTTCGCTAATTAAATGATTATGTGAACTCATTTTATTCATATGAACTGAAATCTCAATTGTTCGATGTTAAAATAAATATATAATTATAGACTTTTTTTTAAAAAATATTTTAATAAATTAAGATTAAATTTATCATACCAAAGCGAGTGGTATGATCATGTATTTAAAATTGAATGATAAAAATTTACATTCACATGATGTAAATAAGTTATGGATTCACACAAACATTGAACACTTCTTTCTCCTCTAACTTTAAAATAAACTTACACAAGTTAATTCCTAAATTATTTCAATGTATTACTTTATATAAACAATATATTAACTTATTTCTTTAATAAGTACAAAATATTAATTTTAATCTTACATTTTTTGATATAAAAACATGTGCAGAATATTTCTTAATTATTACAAAAAATACTCTTATTTCATTGTTCTTTTTATTTTTATTATATAAATAAAGTAAGGCTGAGCATAATATTTCATAATTACTAGAAAATATAAGTTAATAAAATTTTGGATGAAAGACTTGAGTGTCAAAACAGAATGAATTCAGTGACTAAAATATATAAATTAATAATTTAGGATTTAAATGCTAAAAAATATAATTAAGTCAGTGTATGAGAAAAAATCTAACGTATATGATAATTTAAAGTCTTCAAACTTTCTTCTAAAAAACTTTCTAATAACTCACAATGTCATATGTTATAATTTTTTCAAATTTGAGGTGATCTTTAAAATGATGAAAATGTGTAACAATGATATGTCCTAACATATTTGTGTGCCTTGGCTGCATAACCAAGATTTATTCAATCGGTTCAACTGTGAGCCGGCGGGCAATCCGGTTCAGTTCTACACAACAGTAGCAAATGGCAAAAAACAGGATTGATCTGGGTTGAATAGGACCTGATTGAACCGATGAAAGTGGTTCAATCTGATTTTTTTTTAATTAAAAAAATAACAAAAACTCACCTAATAATGGAAACAAATAAATGCTATATGGAAAGCAAAAAACTTACCCCTACAAAGAAAGAGGAAATGATACATGTAGTCATGCCACAAAAGGAAATTAACAATAAAAAGAATAGAAAATATATGAAATTGTATTAATTGAAAATAATGGAAATATGAAAATACTTGTACAAATGTGTTTTGTTGACACAAAAATTCGAATTGTTGTAAGTGACCAGCCGTGATCAGTCATCACGGGCTGTGATAGGTCATCACGGGCCGTGATAGGTTATCACGAGCCGTGATCAGTCATCACGAGCATGTTGGTCACAAGGAGGCGTGATCGTAGAGATTACGGCCGTGATGGACGGGTCGTGATCACACGGATCACGATCGTGACGAGTACACGGATACGCGTGGGACGACGCCGACGATTGCGCTCCCGCTCTGTGGAGGTGCCAGCAACGTCGTGGTATATAACGCGCACGGATCGTCGTTAATGTGTTGTCGTCCAGATGAGGAAACGAGCGCAGCGGACAGC
This sequence comes from Pontederia paniculata, assembly GCA_001647135.1. Lineage (NCBI taxonomy): Eukaryota > Viridiplantae > Streptophyta > Magnoliopsida > Commelinales > Pontederiaceae > Pontederia > Pontederia paniculata. The sequence goes on from LTAE01006143.1 coordinate 25,368, forward strand.
CGTCACTCGAGCGCGCTTGAGAGCGCCTGTTACGGCCGCGGTATTGGGGGCGGAGTGCTGCGCGGCAGCGGCCAATAAAAGGACTCAAGCGTGTGCTAGAAGCCCCCATCCGATACTTCGGAACCCCATCTCTTTCTCCCCTTCATCAATTGGTATCGGAGTGCCGACGACATCGTTTTTTTTTCTCCGACACTTCCGACGTTTTTTCGACGCTTCCGTCGCACACGCCGCTACCGCGCTTCCCTGTCCTCAGTGCGGCTCCCAATCGACATCTGTCGACGTCCGCGACCTGCCCGCACCGTCACCGCTTCAAACGGCTGCTCCAATCGACCCCGATGATCGCGTCCTGGCGGAAGGCGTTGCAGACTGCGCGACCAATTCACGCAACCTCGAGCGAAATTGATGGCGCCAAGGTCTTCGCACTCGTCCAGGACTCGCCCTGCACCGACGAATCTGCCGGACGACCACCGAAGCTCTCCCGGCGACGTCCTCTGTTTTTCCACTCGGTGAACGGTACGCACGATCGCGAGCGAGAAGATGAACAATGTTCTTCTCACCTGTTCAATCTGATCCGTCGATTCTTACCTTCTCTCTTGATCTCTCCGTTGATTGGTAGATTAAATCATAGTCGTTAGATCGTTATCTGATTAAATTCCATCTGATAATAGTTAGATCTAATCTGAACCGTAGGATTTATTTGATATTTTTTCTGATTAGATCTGGACCGTTATAACTCGCCTTAGATCCCAACCGTGAATGTTATATGATTTAATCTGCACCATTAGATTTAAACCATTATAACCGTTTTTTTTATTTGACCAAATTTATACCATTAGATTTACTTTTATTCTTGATCTTATAATCATGGCCGTCCATTTAAAATTGATTTATATTTCACATATTTTGTAATTAATATTAAATCAATTTTTG
>LTAE01006144.1:0-26294 GCA_001647135.1 Pontederia paniculata
TGTGTGTGTGTGTGTGTGTGTGTGTGTGTGTGTGTTAAATATGTGGTAGTCTTTTAGTGAATTATTAACATCCAGATATGAGTAACTATTAAGTCCCTATTTGGAGGGCTGAACAAATAAAGTTTAATCGATCTCTCATCTTTGTGTGGTTTTGGAGGAAGGATATACCTCTTTATCTTTTCTTTGTTTGTCATGTGTGTTCAAGTGATTGGTGCCTGATGAAAGTTGTCAATGCAATTATGTTCATTTGCACTTTTCAACATATAATTTGCTGTGATGGGTCCCTGCATGTTGTGTTGCTGTCATCTTTGTTCACTTGTTGGATCCTTTTTTTTTTCTTTCCCAGCTTGCAAGTTTGTTCTGAAACTCCAGGAAATGTCAAGGACTTTTTCTTTTCGCCGAATGCCTTCAAACTTTTATATTAACCATCTACTCCTTTTCTTTATTGTTGATGTTCCGTTAATTTGCTACTTCATTCTGAAATATGCTATTGGTTTCTTGGAAATTAACTTTTGTGAAAACTTGAATTTGGTGATGTGTGCAAGGAATGCATGGAACAAACTGGGTACTTTACCTCCAGAAGAAGCCATGCAGAAGTACATCACTATTGTTGATGAATTATATCCTTCTTGGTCAAGTGGTTCTAAAGTGGTGAGTTCTTGGCTCACCAATCTTTTCTACTTGCCTCAAATCTCACTTTTTGGTAATATCTCCTTATTTATATTGTTCTTTTGATGATTTCATACAACTACAGAAGAAGAATGTTGAGGACACTGAAGCTTCAAGTTTGAATGCCAAAGGCCCAATGGGTCCTGTTTTTAGCAGTTATGCCAATGAGGAGGACTCAGAAAGTGAACTGTAAGTTTACTTCATTCATAAAAGTCAAATGAATTTATCTAATCTTTATACATGAACCTCTTTTGGGCTGCACTTTCAACCAATCATGTTTACTGGTATGATTTAAGTGAATGCTAGTGTTACATATCATTTGGGCTAGGAAAAATTCCATAGTTGCCTAAAACTCCTTCTCTTGAACATATCACGCTTACAACTTTATGCCCTTCAGTTAATTTCAGTATTTCTTTAATGTGTTTTGTAATAGAACCTATTCTATCCGTTCTTGTATAAGGTTTTCTTATTTTCCATAGATCATTTTTAACTAAAAGAACCATGGAATTCAATCTCCCTGGAAAAAAAAACAAAAATAAGCAAGTAAGGGTACTGTTAGCACCACACAAATTTCTTCACCAAACAGCTTCATCAAGCACTCCTTGTGAACTATATGTTGTGCTGATTCATAATCTTATGCCATGCTTCAACTTCAGATTCCTGTCAAATTTATTCCTGGAATACATGATATGTAATCATATTAAAGTTCAATATGATGTTAAGCCTTGTTTAGTCATGGAGCATTGTGACTATTAATGATCTTTAATCCGTGAACATTTCTTTTGAAGCAACTGAAAATTCTGTCAGTTTCACGAGAGATAGGTGTATTATATCTCTTGAATGAAATTTTGTCTAGATGTTTCTATTATTTATTCTTTTCTTTTGCATTCGTTGATTTCTACGTAGAAAGTTGGAGGCTATTCATATTTCAGCTAGGGAAGGAAGGGCTGATGAATTACTCAATCATCTAGGTGATGGTCTTCCAGTAGATTTGAGAGGTTTGTATGAAGCACATGATACTTTTACATTATTGGAAGAGATTTCTCGTTTCCCCATGCTTGATAAACCAGAAAAAACCTTTGGTTTCTAATATTAAGATCAGGATACACTTGACAGTGCTTACCTTAGGTCATTTCCCAAAACAAAATTCTTATTCTTCATCCTGATGAATTTAATTTGCAATCTTTCTCAACAGCTTTTGCTGCACCATATTTTAATACCTGCTTCTTGTATGCACCGTATTTGTCTCTGATATTTGTATCTGGTCTTGTTGATTATTTCTTAATATGTTTTAGAAGAACCAAATAACTAAAGAATTTGTATAGTTTGATAGTGAATACAAGTAACTTCATGTCATAATTTTTTAGTTGTGATCTTGAATGCTACAGTGTACAAGGCTTCACAACTGCATGTTTTTGTAGGGTAAGTTGAATGCTGTCTTGGCGCTGACAATTAATATTCCCTTCTTGCAGTAAATTTCTTAAATAAGTTGATGAAGAACTTGTAAGTTCTGTTTATTTGTTACATTTTTTATTTTTCTCATTTCTGAAATAAAAAATCGGATTGGTGCCTAACTATGTACTAAACAAATACCCACAAAAACTGTCTTAAGAAGCAATTCTCGGACCTGTTGTATCTTCTTATGGGAGTTTATACATTATTTTATTGTAAATCATTCTTCATTAATATGGATGAAAATAGCTATACTCCAAACAATGTGACTCATGTGTTTAAGCCAATGGTCATTGAGGCCAAAGTACTTTACAATGCCCTTGGTTGTCATATTTTTTTACGGGAAATAATCACAAATTATCAATGAAAAGAATTTATAAGGTATAACATTTTCTACATAGCTTGTGATCTTGTAGTTTTTTGCATCTCAAGTTTGTGTTATTGTATAGATAGTGAAGGCAGGACTCCTTTACATTGGGCTGTAGATCGTGGCCATCTCAATGTCATTGAAGTTCTCCTCAGCAAGAATGCGGACGTGAATGCTAAGGTGTATAATCGACCTTTTTTTATGGTCAAATTAATCCGTACTATCTTTCTTCCTTTGCTTCTTTGCTAATAAACTTTGCACTTATAAATGATGGAACAAGTACGCTTCTTATAGAAGCTACTTTAGAATTGACAACAAAAACATATATTTTTTTCCATTTTTCCAGATTTGAAGCCTCCAAGTTCTTACTAGAACATCTTTTCCATAACATGTTGTATTTTGGTTACATAATAGAAAGCATCAGTAGGTGTTAAATCAGATGTGAGGTCATGTTAGCCTGCTTACAAAATTCAGGAACTGCTGTAGTGGATGTTAGTAGGCCGCTTAGAACTTGATTTGCTTGTTCTAACACAATTCAGGAACTTGATCATTGTCAAACACAATTATTCTTTCCTTTTTTACTGTGAGGATGCCTACTCTGATGCTGTTAAATGGATGTCCTTTTATTCTGCATTGGTTATACATACGTCATTAATTATAGTTGCATGCTAATATGTAGGACGATGAAGGCCAGACAGCACTGCATTATGCTGCTACGTGCGATAGAGAAGCCATCGCTGAGTTGCTCGTCAAGCACCACGCCGACTATAACGCCAAGGATGGTGATGGATGTACACCACTTGATCTCTGTGATTCCAAGTGGTCTTTTATGACATCTTAATAAAGGAGACTAGGACAAAACAATGGTGTAAGCTTTCAATTTCATTTTGTTATCATATAGAAAAATATCAATTATGGGTATGAATTTGCTGTTACAAATTGCTTGCATGCTGACAACAACATGTCAGGTTTACATATAATAGAACTCTTGATACGATTTGTCCTGTGGATCATTTGACACCTCTACAAGTATATGTGACTCTCCTGTGTACATGGATTTAAGCACCAATATTGCTTCGGCTTAATTGTGCTTTGTATTTATATCTTTTTAGGTTGTTAATTTTAGCTTTTATCATATGTTTTTTTTTTCTTTTATTTTTTTGGGGTGGGTGGGGGTTTATTATGATGTTATAAAGAATGATAAATTTGCGATTTAATTCGTAAACTCGTGAGTTTACCCGTCCGAAATGAACTAAAACTGAAAAAACTTGTCCTTTTTATTGTTATAACCGTTTAATTTGTGCATATTAAAAGCTTCTTGGCAATATTTGACATCTTTCTTTTTATTTTTTTTCTTTTGCTATTTATGAGTCTAGTTTGAATTAATGTATGGAAATCGTATGATTTTGAACAGTTGTGCATTTGTGCTTTATACTCGTTATTTCGAGGGATACATACATTTTCTTTAGACTTTTCTCCACCGTCTAGATAAGTGAAAAATGTCTTGACAAAAAATTAATAAATTAAATCAGCATCCCAAGATTAATCTATACGAATTTATATATGGACTTTTTTTTATAAATCTAAGTCAAGCGGATTACTTTTTGTAATGGTAACGTATTCACTGCAAAGTAATTCATTTCTTTTTAATATCAAGCATGCAATCAACGAAAGTAAAAGTGTCATGACAATAAAAAAGTGTTAGTGGAACAGTTGGGGTTATGACTTCAGCACTCATCAAAATAGCAGGCGAACTAGAACACATGGGAGAGTACGATACCTCAAAGCTTTCTTCTGATTCAATTGATTAATGGACTTGAAATCTCATATTAAAACAAATGAAAGAGTCAAGTTTGAGATGATTAATCTATAAAGAGAAAAATGTGTGTAAATATGCATATTTTTTATATGCACATGCGTTCGTTTCATCTTTCTTAGTTACTGTTTTTTTTTTAATTTCGTGATACATGTGATTTGACTAAGAAACACCAAAATGTGAGTTAGAGAAAATTCCCATATTACTACTGCAAATATATTGTATTATAATTAAGGTAACTTAAAAATATTTGCTTTTAAATATAAGATTTTTCTTAGTTGCTCAAGGGCAACCGGTGTATATGACTAGCAACATCAGAGGAGATAGAACCTAAAATTTAACTTCTCTTTAATCAAATCTTAAATGTTTTCAACGTTAGAATAACTTTTTTTTTATTTTAACATATTTATTATCTTTAGTAATAAAATTCTCATCAAGGAAAGAACAAGTCCGAGTGTTTAACAATATCTAAAGATATGTTATATATGAAGGTGGATTAGTCAGACAACTGGGGATTGCGACTGTATCCAACAACTTGCAATTAATTCCCAAAAAATGCACAACTTTCCTTTCAAGTAACATGCTCAATAAGTTATCATCATCTATAACATTTCTTGTTATGGGAAGTCTCAATGACAACAATATGTAAGGAACATAAGGAGCTTTAGCTAGAAATATAGACGGCACCAACATACAATGTTTGGCATTATCCAATTATCCTATGTTGAGCATAAAGTGTACGAAACATATTAAAATCAAATATTATTAATCAAAGTTAATTAACACTTTAATTAGGAATAATACCATCCAATTACATTGTTCATTTAATAAATCTTCTAGAAGCATCAAACGCACACGTGTAGCTTGCAATCTATTATTTATATTTATCTTTTTGCATTTAATTATTTTGGCCAACTTTTTTCCCCTGTTTCCATGTTATAAATAAGCAGGCGATGCGGTGCGAGACACTCCAACTCGCTCCCTCTGTTCTTTCTCCACTTCTTAGTTCTTACTTCCTTCCCCGCTTCTTCGCCATTGGAGCCCTGCGATCGAGCTCTCGAGCAGAGGACGGTATGCTACTGATTCATTTCCGCTCTTCGAGTCGTTGAAGGTCGCGTTCGCTAGAAGATTTGAAGTTTTTGGGGTTGGTTTCTGTTTTTTTTTTTCACTTTTATTTCCTCCTTTATCTTTGAGTTTTCTGCAAGAAAGGAGCAATCTTTGGATCTTTTTCTTTGTTCTTGTGATGGGAGGAAGACAGTTTTGGCTTCAGTTCGTTCTGATCGAGTTCTTGTTCACGCTTCATGATTGCCTACTGGTTTCCATTGTTTTTTTTTTTTTTTAAGCTTTGCTACGTTTCTTGTTATTATCAACAGAACGTTTGTGCAGAGCCTGATGTTTTCTTTTTCTCTTTAGATTCTCCTCCTGTAGATTTCATTGCAGATGTCTGCAACTGTCTAGTAAAATGAAGGAAGAATTCTGAAACCGTGAAAAATTTGGATGCTTCCTGTTATCAGTCTGAAACCAGTGATTTCAGTCTTTGCTTGTTCTTTCTTCCCCTCTTCAACTGTGTCAGTTTTCGCAATGGCTTAGTTCAAGAAGAATTTGAATGTTCGATCTTGTTCTTTACATTTGGCACATCTGAAAGAAGAAAGTGGTGCATCAAAAAAGGGAAGAAAACAACAAACTTGATGCATACTACGAAGCAATATTCCAAAAATAAAAGAAAGATAAAGATGCAGTTACAAAACTCGCAGTAGTTAGCAAAGTTTTATACGCCTTCTACTTTGCCACTTTGTGCTGCTCCAAGCCATCAATTCTGGCCTTTCCCACACTGATATGGGAATTGCCTTCTTTATCTAATTCCTATTTCTGTTCTTTGGTACATATGCTTCTTTGGTCATTCCATTGGTATCTCTACTTTCCTGCTACTTCGTTTTTATCAATTCAATACTTCATTGATGGTGCTGATTGTTTAGAGACAATTCTGCTCACCAAACTTTCACAGGAAGAAAAAAAAAAAAACAATGTAGAAACAGTAGAATCATATTTATAAACATTTGTTCTTCTTTATATATCAGCAATTGTATCAGTATCACAGAATCAGATCAGCAATCTTTTTGCTTGTACTCTCAATCCATCTTTAGTTTCTTACTCCATTCTGAAACATAAAATATGAGATATTCTCAAAGATTTGTTGAAGCCCACAATTTAGGCGTGAAAACTATATGTTTTTTTTTCCTTGTCACCTCCACGTCTTTTGCATTGACTTGGTGTTCACTGTTGTCAGGATCCAATCTACTTGTACATGTATTTTAGTTAGATTTGGAGGGAACACAATGCCATCTTTTGTGATCTTTTCTTTTTCTTCTCTATGAGGCTTATGAACTGCTACAAAAGTTGATGCTAACTTTTACTAACCTTCAGATATCAAGAGAAAGCATCGGAAGTATTCACTTCAGAGGAATATATGGAGATCTCCTCGGACTGCTCGGGTCATGCGGTGGAGAAGCATATGGAGAGAGACCTGCCGAGGAAGTGCGGCGGCGACGATATGGAGGACGAGAGCGCCGCGGCTCAATTCGCAGACGACTGCTTCAACTGCAACATCTGTCTGGACTTCGTGGTCGAGCCCGTCGTCACCCTCTGCGGCCACCTCTACTGCTGGCCGTGCATCTACAGGTGGCTGCAGGTCGACAGTCCGGCCGTTCGGCAGTGCCCCGTCTGCAAGGCTCCCCTCTCCCTGAGAACCCTCGTCCCGCTCTACGGCCGCGGGGATGTCCGCAGCAGCGCCAAAGAAACAGAACCTGAGATCCCGCGCAGGTCGTCCCTCCCTCATCACGCCATGATCGACTCAATCCTCGCTCCGAGGTCGTCCTCTGGGGCAAACCAGGAGAGGCGTGGCGCCCATCTGATCCATGAACTAGTGCGCCCGCTGGCCTTGTTGCACCATCAGCATGCCGATTATTACACCGGTTACGTGCCGGCCTCGCCTATATTTCGTTCAACGGCCGGCGGCGTGCTCGGGGACTTGGCGACTTTCATCCTCCCGTGGGCTTCCAGAGGAGGAGGAGGTCATGATCATGCGGCGAGCATGCTGCAAGCAGGTCCAAGGGTGGCGGGGCGGCGGCAGTTGCAGATGGAGAGCTGTCTGAACCAGCTATGGCTCTTCCTCTTCTGCTGCGTGCTCCTGTGTCTCCTCTTCTTCTGATTCATTGCCGCATGCAAGCAAGCAATGGTGGCCATGGTTGTGAATAGCGAGAATGTTGCAACAATATCGTGTCATTGTGTGCATCTACGTAGGCAATGGGTGCATGAGACGACTTCATAAAATTAGATGAGGAAAGAAAACAATAAAAAAAGAAAAAAGGAAAGGAAAATAAATTTCGAGTTTTGTATATATCAATGTTACCAATATTTTATTACTGTTTTTAGGGGTAAACTTCACTTGTATCCAAAAGTATTAGCATCTAAGGTTGAGCAAAATCGGGTCTCAGAAAATGAGATCTGGATTTGGATTCGGATTCCGGTCATCCAAGTTTGATCAAAAATAAAATCAGAATAACTGACCCGTTTTTTTTATATTAAAATAAATTTAAAAATTTTAATATTTATTCATATTAATTATTAGTAATTATAAACTCTTTTTTATTATACATAAGTAATAAAATCAGTTTACATGTTAAATATTTAAAAAAGGTTATAATGTAATATATAAATATTACATACATATATATTTTATAATAATTTATATATTATAATATAAGATAATTGAATCGGGATTAAATTTGAGTTTCTTGAACTCGGATCCGGTTTCGACCCGGATCAGGTTGAGTTTTCGAGCCACCGGTCCTAGTTTCGATTCAGTTATATTTCAAATAAAAAAATTCACAAAAATTCGGATCGGACCAGACTTTAAAACTATGATTAAAATGACATCTTTAAAATTTTAACTCGGAATTATTGGTCTCTTTTCCTCGCTAAGTTTGATTAATATGAGTCGTCTGAACATTCCGTGAGGTGTTATAATTGTAATTCAGATTAACCAACGGATGATAAAAAAAGGAAGCTGAAGTACCTCGACGTACACCTAACATATATTAATATTTTTATCCATTCAATTAATTCAAATTTATTTATTTATTTGATTAATTAAATAATAAATTTAACTATCAAACTATTCAATAGCCGTTACATATTGTTGGAAATTTCAGACGATGAACAAGATAATAAATTTAATCATGATGCCTAAAATCATCTAATTAATCAAATAGAATAGTATTAGTGTTACGTATTTGAATAAATCTGGTCCTCATTTGGTCTGGAGAAGCCAAGGTAAAATTTCGAGAAGCAATCCACAAGAATTCTAAGTCTTCAAAATTTTGTATGTTATTTTGGTGGCAAATATTTTTTCCCAAACACATTGGTCTATTTCATTTTCTTAGACTAAAATTTAACTGATGAAAAAAAATGAAATTTTTTGATTCATCTGGTTCATAGTTAGACCCCTCCACCCACACACATCAAAAGAAAAAAAAAGGAAGAAAAGAAAAAAAAAGACGAAAGGAAAGGAACTGTACATAAAATCTGGAGAGTCGTACGTCACATGATTTACGCCAATGATAAGATGTCAATGTAGCATGAATTATTTTCTGGAGCATCTAAGTATTATATGTTGGCAGACTTCCGGGGGAGAATGCCCAAGCCGGTTTGTCATAATTTTAGTACCTGAACATAAGAAAGATCATTATAATACAAAAAAAAAAAGAAAAAAAAAGGGACTGCCAACACAAAATGATGAGCAGGCGAACTAAAACACTAGTTCAAGTGTCTTGTTGGTCAAAAGTTTGATTCTTTTCTACTTACTTAAATTATGGTTTATCTAAACTCTACTGAGTCCTCAGAGTTCACAAACTAAATAACATGACTTCCTCTTTTTTCTTTTTTGTAAAGATGATTTATTGGACGAAAAAAATGCATAGCCATAAAACTGGAGGTTCATTAACTCTAATGCTTACCACTGTAATCTACTCTGCGAGGATGGCAACTCCACAGGCTTCGGAAGCGTGCTTTCCTTCACTATACACAAGATTTCCTCTAACAAAAGTTGCCCCAACCTTTCCCAATAGCCTTCTTCCTATGTAAGGGGAGATATTCTGCATACAGCACACAGATAAACTAAAACATCACTTTTTTTATCATGAATGTCACGCAACTGGTTTCACAGATAAATTATGACCTCCTGTAGAACAACTATTCCTATGCGTAATCAAATCAGGTTTCTTTTGCATAACTAAACAACATTTTGTGGTTTCTCTGTAACAATTTGCAGTTCTTAAGAAAATTTGTAGTATTCAAGGGGAAGAAGTCAACAATGTTTAGCTGCCAAAAAGGGATTGGAAATATCTGGTGTTTGATGTTTGACAAAGTGGGGTTCACCAACACGGGGAAAATATCTGATTTTATAAATGCCATGAAACTTGAGTGGTATTTTATGTGATGTTATAGGATAAATACTTACATGTGCTGATTAATATTCAATTCAAAGAAGTCCATACCACAAATGAAATAGTAGTCATCTTTCTTTTTGCATTTTAAAATGGAAAGAGGAGGTAGAGGATCAAGATAATTACTGGATGCTTGTGGTATACTTCCTGGTCCACACCAAGTTCAAACTCTACATCAGGTGCCCATACAACAAAATCTGCATCATTTCCACTTAAAATGGCACCCTGAATAAAAGAATAGAAGTAACTTATTATCAGAAGCACTCATTTTTGCATGTTGTCGTATGTTCTTCACAAAATGTAAATGTAAATCCAGCATGCTTTGACACAATGTTGTCAGGAGGTGGCTTTTGCGGCTCTTGACGTAAAGATTGCACATGGTATATGTATAAGTTTTGTTATTGTTATTGAGTCTCATACTGATTATATTTTATTATTAACAATTTTTCGCTGTTTATAGTTTTATATTGTATATTGTCTATTGTCGTAACTTTCCCGGGACCACCTGACCGCGTGTCGAATATTGATTCGGCCGTGTGTCTAGGCCGGATTTTGGGGCGTTACAATTTGGTATCAAAACAACACAAGATCTAGTACTTCTAGGCATCATCCACAAAGAAAAACAAATCTAAGGTAGATTTGGAATAACCAAGAAGTTCATTATCAGCAAGTAAGACGCAGCAGATGGACTACAAAACTATTTTTTGATACAGTTTAACTTTTCAGACCTTGAAATTAATATGTCCAAAACCCATTACTATAGTATATATGGTGAACTATGTAAATTCCGTCTGATATATAATAGTGTCTTCACCTACCTTACGGATTTCAGATATGACAACTGAAAAAAATATTAATTAGCTCTTTTACTAAAAAAAACATTGGAAATGTTTTGGTGTCTTGCTCCAGATATATGACAACTATTACACAAAGTTACGTCATATTTAGTACAGTTAGAGTACAAAAATGCACTGAGGTCAACACAATATATTCTAATAAATTATGATGGTAATATACCTTATGCCTTTGGCCTGCAAGATTTGCTGGTCTCTCACTCCACCATCTAGCCATTTGACTATAAGTAATACCATACTTTTGTCCATAAGTCCATGTTATAGGAAGAACAAACTGCAAGAGTAAATAAGAAGTTAAAACACCAATGTAATCGTCAGAATGATCACGGAGGTGACCATGTTTAAAAAGAACTAGCAAGTACACAAGTATTTCAATGCTCTTTTCTTTTCAGCTTGGCATTTCACCAGGTTGATAACCATTGTCACTTTTTCTACAAAGGACATGCTATTCACTCACTGCATTGGTAAACGTTGCAGCATTCTCAACATCTCCAATCAAACACCAGTTCAGCAAAACTTAACCATGATCCTTCAAAATAAATATGCAGGTTCCAACAACCTGTACAAAGTCCATGAAATCTGCATGGCATATCTTGATTCACTGGCATACTATTTTGTTTCTTTTATGCATAATGCCAAGTCCCCAACTAAATCAATTGATAAGTGAGATCACATGTCGGAAGAAGAAACTTATCATCAATAGGACTAAATAGTCTCTCTCATAGCAGGAAGAAAGTGATAGAAACACAAAGTTACCTGCAAAGATGATATCCCACCCCATGCCCTCAAAAAATCACCTTCTTCAAAAAGTTTGAGTTCTGGTACCGAAGGCGAGTGATCAGAGCTTAACATGTCAATTTCATCCTCCTAAAAAGACATGCATGCCAAATAACACAGCCAACTTTTCTCCAAAATAATGTAGAGTCAAAGAGAAAAAAATAAAACGTGAAATTACAATACCATCAATGCTTCCCACAACTGCTGCCTATTGGCCGCATCACGAATAGGAGGAGCACACTTAAAACGAGTATCACCATTTTCAATTTCTTCAGCTGCAAATGCCAGGTAATGAGGGCAAGTTTCAACACTTACACTGGCACCACTGGATTTTGCATCCTACAAACAGAAAGTGATAGTTGATAACTTATCTTTCCATGTAGTACTAAGCATTCTACTTTTGAGAAACACTACTGATACGCAATCCACTTAAACTAAAATTTTGAGTTACATTTTTACATTTTGAGTGTGTTCATTATGATAATTTTAGTGTCTATATCATATAATTTTGCCTGTGACCAAGAACAGGAAAAATCTCTATTTCATGAGATGACTTTCAGAAAGATGAAAAAGGAACCCTCTCCATCATGTGCATGTTTGTGTAGTAAGATTTCCCCATGAATATCTACCAAATATGATATAAATTTCATAGAGAAACAACAGCGAATACAACTTAAAGTTACCACATAATTTAAGTTTTGTCTTGAGAGAAAATGAACTTAAGTAAATTTTTGAATGCTTTGGTAACATAATAAAGGGTAACAGTAATGAAGTATCCACACTTTGTCAGCAGATCACTTAGAACAAAGCTGAAATGATGGCCAGCTGCATCAAATGAAAAAAAGAAATCAATGGTAAAGATGCAATCTGGATCTCTACTATCAATTATTATTTACTTGCAAAGACAGACCATATTGATCCCAGTGGCATTTACGAGAGTAATATTAGGAACCTAAGTCATGGTCCGGTCAATGTAATGTAAAATAAGGACATTATTCCTGTAGGAGACAGAGAACTATCTGGTTATAGATAAGGTAGGGCATATCCATGCCTAAAGTTATTCAGATAAAATTCAGGTATCACAAGTATGTTAGATTATGTATTAGGACCTGATGTGTTATGCTTATGTTACAAATATTTGTATTTGTTCAGTTTTTTCTTTGGTAGAAGTCATGAGTTGCCAGAGGCATATTAGACACTTTCTTATGTTTAGTGGTCAGTTAGAGTCTGTGTCAATTAGATTTTGGTCAGTTACTCTATGTATTGTACTTAATGTTCAATGGGAACATAAAAAATATGGTTGTTCATTGCATTAATTTTGTTTCTCTATTTTCTTCAAACAAAAACAGTTTGAGTGTGAGTGAATTCTGTAAAATCATTATAGAACAGTGAATGAGAGTGTGTGAGGATTGAGTGAAAACAACAACAAATTGCTATCATAGCTCTAAGTATCTTAAGGGCTGTGGTGATGGATGTTGCAACACCAACTATTGGGTTGACAAACATTGCTCCTCCAATTCTTGATGGAAGCAATTATCAAATCTCAAGTGAGAATGAAAGCATTCCTTGAAGGGGTTGATCTGTAGGTGACAGTGGAAGATGATTATGAAGTACAACCACCGGAAGAAAATCCAACTATCCATCATATCAAAGTTCACAAGGAGAGAACAACCAGAAAGGCTAAGGCAAGAGCAAGTCTTTATGGTAATGTTACTCCAGTTATTTTTAATAGGATTATGCATTTGGAATCTGCAAAAACTGTTTGGAATTTTGTAGGAAAAGCATATGAGGGTAATAAGAAGATAAAGAGATTGAAGACATTGAACCTAAAGAGGGAGTTAGAAAGAATGTGAATGAAGGAAACTGAACCAGTGCAAGACTTTGCTGATAAACTCCTAGTTTTAACCAATAAATTGATAATGTTAGGTACTAATCTCGGAGAAGAAAGACTTGTTGAGAACCTTTTATCTTCTGTGCCAGAAAGATTTGAAGCTACTATAACATCTGTTGAAAACACAAGAGAAATTTCAGAAATGCAATTTGCTGAAGTAGTGAGTGCTCTTCAAGCACAGGAGCAAAGGAGAGTGCTAAGAAGAGGAGATGAGCCTGTTGAAGGTGCAATGCTGGCCGGAGTGAAGAATAGGAGTGATGAAAACAAAAAGCAAGACAACCAGTTTGGTACTCAACAGAATAATCTGGTACAATTGTTGTTCAAGAAAGAAAAATGAGTGATGAAGCCTGCAGGCACTGTGGGAAGAAGGGCCACCCCTTCTTTAAGTGTTGGAAAAGGCCAAATGTGAAGTGTAGGAAGTGTGGGAAGATGAAATATATAGAAAAAATCTGCAAAGGAAAGAACCCTCAGCAAGGAGAGGCTCAAGCCGTTGCAAATGAAGTGGAGCAATTGTTTGTTGCTTCAGGTTTTGTGTCCCAAGTCTCACGTGATGGATGACTTGTAGACAGTGATTGTTCCAACCACATATCAGGAAATGAGGCAATCTTCATTGAGATTGGTAGAACGTTCAACACTAGAGTGAGAATTGGGAATCGTGACGTTCTAGAGGTTGAAGGAAGAGGCAATGTTTTACTTGAAGGCTTCTGGAGGAGTGAAACTGATGTTTGATGTATATTATGTTCCTAAGATAGATCAAAATCTTTTGAGTGTGGGACAATTAGTTGAGAAGTGTATGAAGATTGTATTTGAGAAGAATGATTGTGTTATTGCAGATGAAGAGGGCAAACTTCTCTTCAAAGTTACTATGCAAAATAAAACTTTTGCATTTGATCCAGCAAGTGGAAAGAACACAACTATGATATGTGTGCAGTCTCAAGAGGAGCTGTGGCAAAGAGGTTGAGACATTTTCATTACAAAGGATTGCAATTTATACAGAGGCATGATTTAGTTGAAGGCATATCTCAGTTTGGAAATGAGGCGTCCGATTGTGAAGCATTTTTGCAAGAGAGAAAGGCATTCCAGAAAGAAACATGGAGAGCTAAGGAGAAGCTTCAACTTGTGCACTCAAATGTCTGTGGACTAATGTCTGAAGAATCTCTTAATAGAAGCAAATACTTCGTGACATTTATTGATGATTGTACAAGGTTTTGTTGGGTTTAATTCCTTAAACAGAAGTCAGAACTTGCTGAAGTATTGCTGAAGTTCAAACAAGAAGTGGAGAATGAGACAAATTGCAAGATCAGAACAGTAAGGACTGATAATGGTGGTGAGTATATCTCAAAAAGATTCAAAGCTATCTGTGAAGATTCGAGCATAAAGCATCAGTTCACAGTTCCTTACACCCCTCAACAAAATGGGGTAAGTGAACGAAAGAATAGAAGCATTGTGGAGATGACAGGATGCATGTTACAAGGCAAACAACTATCTAGAAGCTTCTGGGCGGAAGCAGTGAATACTGTTGTTTTCTTGTTGAATAGACTCCCTACTAGAGCTCTCAACAAGCAGACATCATTTTAGGCTTGGCATGGTTATAAACCAAAGGCCGGTGAACTGAAAATCTTTGGTTGTTTATGCTATTACTTGACTCCTTCAATCAGTAGAAATAAACTTGATCCTAGAGGTGAGGCTCGTATTTCTGTAGAGTATAGTTCTCAGTCTAAAGCCTATAGAGTATACTGTCCTGATGCACAAAAAATCATTGAGTAGAGATGTGATTTTTTGTGAAGATAAAAGATTGGATAAGACAATATGTGAAGAAATAAATGCTGAAAATAGGAGCATTGAAGCTGAAACTCATCTGTAGAATGAGTGTGAGTTGGTTGATCATCTGTCTGCGCGAGGTACAAGATCACTAATAGAGGTCTATGTCAGATGTAATGTGGCTCTATTAGAGCCTGTTGACGATGCAAAAGGAAATGTTGAATGGGTATCGGCTATGAAAGAAGAACTGAGCATGATCAACAAGAACAAGACATGACAACTTATATCTAAACCTGATCATAAGAAGACTATAGGTGTCAAATGGGTCTTTAAGACAAAATTGAACTCAAATGGCACAATGAACAAGTATAAAGTCAGACTGGTTGTGAAGGGATATGCTCAAGTGAGTGGAGTGGACTACTCTGACACGTTTGCTTCAGTTGCTCGCATGGATACCATCAGATTGCTACTAGCTATTGCTACTCGGAAAAAGTGGATCATCTATCATCTAGATCTAAAATCAGCCTTCCTAAATGGTGACATATATGAGGACATCTATATAGAGCAACCAGAAAGTTTTGTTGTTGAAGGACAAGAAGATAAGATTTACAAGTTGAGGAAAGCTTTTATGGATTGAAACAAGCTCCTAGAGCATGGTATAGCAAAATTGATTGTTATTTGCACCAGCTTGGGTTCGAGAAGAGTTTAAGTGAAGTCACTTTGTACTACAAATAGAGTGAGAATGGTCTTGTGGTGTATCTATTTATGTTGATGATTTGCTCGTTACAGGTGAACAAGAAAGTGAAATATTGAAATTTAAGGCATGACTCATGAAGCAATTTGAGATAACAGACCTGGGAAGAATGTCTTACTTTCTAGGCATGGAGATTCATCATAAAGGAGAAATATTTATCTGTCAAAAGAAATAAATCAAAGAGATCCTGCAGAGATTTGAAATGGAAGAATGCAAGATAGTCACTACTCTGGTTAACCAGAAAGAGAAATTAAGCAAGAGTAATGTTTAGGATTCTGAGCATGAGAGTGAATATAGAAGACTAGTAGGTTGTCTAATATATCTAACCACTACTAGACCTGACATTCAGTATGCAGTGAGCATTTTGTCGAAGTTTCTTCATTGTGCAACTGAAAAACATCTAATTGCAGCAAAAAGAGTGTTGAGGTACTTGAAAGGGACTCAAAGTTATGGTGTGAAGTTTAAAGTAGTTCCTAAGATGAAATTAATTGGCTTTGTGGATAGTGATTGGGGTGGTTTAGTGGAAGACATGAAAGCACAATAGGTTTCTATTTTTCACTTGGATCAGGTTGCTTCTCGTGGAGTTCAAAGAAGCAACAAGTAGTAGCACAATCAACGACTGAAGCTGAATTTGTTGCTGCCACTGCAGCTGCAAAGCATGCAATATGGCTCAGGAAGTTAATATGTGATTTAGGGCTGCAAGAGAATGGTCCAACAATATTGTATGTGGACAATCAAGTTGCAATTGCAATTGTTCATAATCCAATTTTTCATGAAAAGACTAAACACTTTAAGTTGAGGTTCTATTATCTGCGTGAGGCACAACAGGAAGAAGAGGTGGAGTTGAGTATTGCAAGACAAGTGATCAAATAGCTCATGTTTTCGCCAAGCCTCTTGTTGGCCGTTTCAATCAGTTGATTCATGAAGTTGGGATGTGTCCAGGTCTCTTATCTAAGGAGGAGAATTGTTAAATTATGTATTAGGACCTGACGTGTTATGTTTATGTTACAAATATTTGCATTTGTTCAGATTTTTCTTTGGTAAAAGTCATGAGTTGCCAGAGGCATATTAGACACTTTCTTAATGTTTAGTGGTCAGTTAGAGTCTATGCCAGTTAGACTTTGGTCAGTTACTCTATGTGTTGTACTTAATGTTCAATAGGATCAAAAATATGGTTGTTCATTGCATCAATTATGTTTTTTCTCTATTTTCTTCAAACAAAAATAGTTTGAGTGTGAGTGAATTTTGTAAAATCATTACAGAACAATGAATAAGAGTGTGAGGATTGAGTGAAAACAACAAAAATGTACACATCATTTTTGGAAAAATAAGGCATTATTCTTAATATCATTGTTCCACCCCTCAACTGCTTAAGCCACAATGTTTTTAGTATCATGCAGTCAAACGAGAACTTAACAATAGTTGATGTTTGATGCAAATATACATTAGTTATTAAACAAAGATAGTTTCAATATCTGAGCCAACATAGAGTTTATATGAAAAAAGCACATGAAGAAAGTATTGAAGTCCTTGTAAATATTCACCTTAATAAGATCCAAGGAATTCTTTGCATCTGATAAATGAACAACATGAACATGGGCACCTTCAGAACGACCACCCTTTCTTGTATCATGCATTGCTTCTTTCAACTCTTTAATAGCTGCTTCCTCCCTGCGTGAAAGATGTGCATAAAGCCATGTTCAGCTTCATCATTTCAAACAAGACAATATCAAGGAAAAGAGAGTGGAATGCTTCCTAGAATTATATGAAATCATGACATGAAGTTAATGCATCAAATCACATGGATCAACAAACTTACCAAATAATCAAGAAATTAAATTGAGCCATATTAGATGCAACAATTAACCAGTAAAATAGATCTCAACTGACATAAAAAATATGATCCCCAGTAATTGAAATAACCAAACATTTGCATGTCCACTCATGACAACAAAAATCAAGTTCACATGCATGCTAGATCAAGATATCAATGGGATTTGCATGCTAGATATGATTCACAAGTTACTGAATACACAAAGTAATTCATCTTTTCACATGACAAAATATATCGCTAGAAAGTAATTAATTTTTTTCACAAGATTATGCATAATATCGTTTGTAATTCCTATGTATAAGCTGAATGGTGATAGGTTAAGTTGTTCACATGGACATATTCTTGACTGATTTCAACCTTACAAGCTTCAAAATAATGAAGCACAATTATTACATATGCTGAATGAGAGCGGAGAAAGTACGCTCTCAAGTACATATGTTCTTTTTGTAAAGTCCTCTTATTACTACAATAAAATCTAAAAATGCACAGCCTACAGTTTTTTTTTGTGAAAAATGCAACTACATTTTAGTTGCTTCCACACTTCACAGTGAAGACTCTTCAAAGAAATGAGGGGAAGGGGCAGCTTACCAGGAAGACGGCCTTGTCTTTAGATATGTCGCATAGGCACGGGGTTCGGCATTGTCCTTGTTAACTTCTGAAATACTTTCTGAAGGCAAAACTACCTCTGAATGGACAAGTAAGGGCCTCTTGTACTTTGCCAGGACATAAAGACCCTCCTGCAACATGTTGTCAAATAATCGACGCGAACAAAGTTTATGCCAAATCAAAGAATAAAGTGATAATTCTAATGTGATATTGAACTCATGCTTTGATGTAAGAGTTATACCAAATTATAGATCCCCTTATGGTGATTGGTGAGTGTTGTTTTAAACAGAAAAATGCAACTTTGTCAGAAAAGAAAATGCAGTCTTCTCAACTGCTTATAGCAAACATGCTATAAAATGTTGAAGAATATTCAAGTTAGTTCCTCCCGAAAGAGAATATCAAGTAATTTCCATAACTTTAATAAACATGCATACAAAATGACAAGCCGACACATGCATATGGTAAGTACATTTTAAGAACCAAGTCACTGACGCTCAAAATACAAAGCATCAGAATTTCTTTCAGAAAATTCAAGTTGTAAAGTAGAGATTATGTGACAACTTATTGATGAATCAGATGGATTACAAAGGAAAAAAACAGTTTGAAAGGTACCTTGATATGAGTTGAATTCGTCATTGGAAAGTCATCTATTCCTGAAGGGCACATAAAGGACTGCAACATATATGAGAAACAATCGGTTGATTCCAAATCTCGATCCTCTTTTGCTAAGCAAGAAAATAATCCATGAATATCGTTCAGCATTTTTGGAAAAAATGTCTCAGGAATTCCTCACTTATTTGGTAGGTAGGGATCATTTATTATGACAGACTACTACTTACAAGTTTGAAGTTGTACCTAATACAAATTCAATAACTGACTTTGGCCTGAATACTTTGGCCTTCTATTTCTCGAACTTTCAGCTTTGTCCCTGGTCTTTACCACAACCTTATGCCTCAATAATGGATGACAGTGAAATTGGAAAGTTGGAATTTAATGTAGAATAAGATATTAGTCTAAACCTAAGCAATCTAAAGTGATGATTATGAAAATCTGTTTTGAAAGGAATCAAGAAAACTATACTAACTCGTACTTCTAAACTCAGAGTGCTGATAACATGCGCCAGAACAAATAAGAACAGTACCATAGTAACAAGCTACATGAAAACAAGCCTAGATAACATCTCATGACTAGACCAATATTTCAACTACAATAAATTGAAACGATATTCAACCTTGACAGTTATGATCTTTGTTAACCAATGATTGTAAACTTCCTTGCTTCCATCAAAACTATCAGTGTATGAGACAATACAACAGTCAAAATCCTGAGTTGCTAAAGATAAAAAAGAGAAGCAGGTGTTAATTTGTACCTTGAGACCAAGTGCACCGGCACTCAGAAGATTCTCCAATGAACTAGTATTGAATGCATTTTCTGGAACCAGACCTCCCCAGAAACCTAATAAACAACAGATATTGTACTCTTGGATCAGTAGGAAATAGGACTCGGGACATATGAATTTTAATAATGGAAATATCCAGAGAGCATACAATGTAGCAACAGACAGCATAAGATTATTGCTATATTATTGATATGTAAAACATGTATCATATTCCTCTAACCATAAAAGCACTCCAATCTTGATATTATACTAGATAAAATCTAGTGCATATCTCTTAAATATTTTCAGCATATTAAGTTCAGAAAGAGACCATACCTACATCAACATATATTTTCTTCTTAGCTGCATCGACCTTCCATGTATTTATGATATGAAATTCATTAAGCAGAAAATATAACTGCAAACAGAAGGTTAAATAACAATCTTTCTTCACAACCAAACCTTTAGTTTTAAAGTCTCCACAGATACTGTAGACGGAAAACTATTGAGCGGCATGTCGATGAGTGTTGTTATACCACCTGAGTTGGAAGAACTAAATTCTGTTAATCTTCGGAAGATCAATCTTTAACAAAATCCATATATGCATCAGAATATGGTCGACAAAAAATAACAATAACACATAGAGTAATAAACAATGACATTGCTCCAATGATTCGTTCCTTGAGGACAAATATATATAAGTTTCAATTCTGTTGCAATTCCATCCTTTCCAAACCATGGTCATATTAGCAATAAAATTACTGACATTTGCCACCGGATCTAGATAAAAAAAGGGAGACCAAGCAAAATGGAGGAAAATGAAAAGAAATGATGGATTTTTTTCCATCATACTAATATTTCCTATATAAGATGAAAAACATATGAACTTACAGGCACATAGATATTGCACTTTTGGTAAAATGAGTTAGAGAAAAGCCACGAAGCACTGAACTTGATGAAAATAGCAGTTGTCTTATATTTTGAAGAGGAAGATTTCGGATAATATGAAAATTCAAATTTTAATTATTAATGATGGAAGAAGACATCAAGGTTTACCAGCAGCAGCTGCTTTAGTTCCTGTAGAGAATCCTTCCCATTCAACCCTTCCGGGTTCATCAAGATGTGCGTGACTGAAAAAAAAGATGCATGCATACCAAGTTAAAACATAAAAAGGCATCCAAATTTTGGGTTACATGAAAGTAGAAGTTCAGAAGTCATGAACATATTTGTTTTCTTTTACTTTGCAAGGGAAAAAAAAGAGCATTGTCATTTATGATGCAGGCATAGAGAAAACTCAAATTGAATAACCAAGAGTTTTGCATTCATTATACAACCTAAATGGATAGTCACATCACACTAAGACACTATGATTTGATCCTCTTTTTTATTTTTTGAGGGAGTAAAGGATGGCTGCCAAATTGTGCAGACATCCTATTTTATTATGTGGTATAATGATAATGTTATAAAATGAAGTAACTTGTATAGCAAAAAATCTCAGGGTAATGGTTAGTCCGCCATCAATCTTCTAGGTCATGTGAAAACGGGGTTCAAATTGTGTTTAGCACAGAACTGACGGAGATGAAAAACTGAAGTGTCAATCACAACAGGTAGTTATGCACTAGAGATACCAACTGATTTAAAAGATGGCTAGTATGATTATGTACTGGTGTATTCATATATCTGAATTATGTTGTTTGGTTATCTTTGTTTATTCGGCAAAAACATATATAGAACAAAATCAAACTCCAGAATTCATCAACATAAAGTTATAAACCCAAAGATTTTGTGCCATGGCACGTACACATCGATCAAACCAGGCATGATAACGTCATCTCCATAATCAACATTTGTCAACCTGCCCTGATATTCGCCTTTTGCCACTGAAACAATTTTTCCTCTCTTCACCTCAACTGCCCACAATCAGGTTAACAAAAAAAGTTAGATCATATATTTTGCAAACGTAGAATACAATATAAACAAATAACTCCACAAAAAAGGAAGCAGAAGTAGTTTTCTTCCTAATGTCTTCAATGTCCTACTTGAACCGGAAATTATGCCTTCGGGCGTGACGATCTGCCTGCTACTGATCACATAGTGATCATACGGAAGAAGGCTGCATAGGGTAACCGAATTCTGTGACAAAGAAAACGATATCAAATTAACAATAATTTATATCAGTGTGCACTATATGTTGCTCATTTTATGATCAAACAAGAACACCAAGTGATGCATTAGCACCCAATCCACTACCGGAACTATTCAAAATATCATCAACCATGATATCGATTCGGTTTCCAGATAGGAACTCATGGACACAAAATCTATCAACAGTAAACATAATGCCTCCAGTAATTTTAACAACAACTTCCAAATGGGAGCTGATTCAAATTGATTTCCGATGAGAACACCAAGTGAATTATCAATCGCACGTAGATCAGAAACAACATTGTCGTCATCAAGCCAAGAGCAACAAGAACAGAAACTACTACTGCCGTCACCAGCGACCACCGTAAAAAAGAGGAGGAGAACATTAGGACCTTGGAAGGGTTTCTGGCGTAGAGGAGGACGACGAAGGAGACGACCAGGAAGAGCACATGGAGAGTCCTCCATCTCAAAGCATCGTCCATGGCTTCTTCTCCTCTCCTGCTCTCTTCTCTGTTCTGCTTTTGGCGCTGGAGAAGGGGAATAAAAAAGCTTCAAAGTGGTGGATTTGGTGGCAATGGATTCTTTTAGTGGATGTCGTTTATGGAATGCGGTGCAGCGCTTCGCGGTTCTTAGGGGTAACGATGCTCCCGCGATTCTATTGGTCCATTATTTTATGTTATTCGTGTCACTTTGAAAAATAGTAAATTAGAAATCCGGAGTTGAGGAATCAAGATTTCGTGGAGCTCTCGCGCTAATATTATTTTGAAAAAAAAAATTATCCATTGAATTAGTCAATATCAGTATTTTAAAAAAATAATAAATTAGAATCGAATTCAACTCTCTAAAAAAATTAAAAGTTAATTATATTTTCCTTCCCTCAATTATATATTACTTTTATCTTATTCTCTCAATTTTACAAACATTTCCAATGTGTCTTATTTATTTTTAATTATTCATTTATTTTTTACCCTTATTTAGTTTTAATTTTTCATATTAAAAATTGGAAAATGAAAAGATTAAATGGGGCCACTCCACCTTATCTTCTTCAAGTACCGTTTATTTTTTTAATTATTAAAGTTAATTAATTAAATCAAATGACGGTGAAATGATATACATTGTAAAATTTTACAATTAGAGTTAGGTGAAAGTGATTAAAAATTTGAGGAGAGATAAATTGGTAACATTCAAATTTAAATGATAAAGTAGAAATAAGTTATAGTGGTGAGGAATGGAAATAATCCAAAAAACAAAGATATAAAAGGAAACGAGTAATTCTCATGAATATTTTTTTTTAATTTTGCTCGGATCTCATTTTAGTATTCAAATTTTAGATTATAACAAATTGATCACTTAACTTAGCAACTTATATATCAAGGTCTTTTTTACGTGAGATAGTATATTTTCAATTTCTTTCCATCCGATAAAGCCACGTAAGCAAAAATAAAAATATTGATATGAAATTTAAATATTTTTTTTAATAGTCTCCTAGCTTTATTCGATTCCTATTTTAGTTCCCTAACTTTAAATTTTAATCAAATGGTCCCTAACTTTAGTTTATAACTGAATAGTCCCTAAACTTTATAATTCATACACTGAATGTCCCTTTATTTAAGAATAATTAATTTATCAATTTTTTATCAGTATGAAAATTAGCATTCTTTGTGTTTACATTATTATATATCAAGTATTCATAAGAATAACGTGAACACAAGAGATATTATTAATTTTGATCTCCTTGCAAAGAGTAAATTATTTTTGACAAATTTTACTCGAAAAAAATGAGATCAACTGCCATCAAATTTCATCATCACACACATCTTTCTCCTAATATAATCGAAGTTCTTTAACTTTGATGGATGTTGAGCTTCATTTTTCTGATGAAATTTATAAAAAATAATTTATTTTTTAGATGAAAACTAACAATATTTATGGTGTTCATAAAGTTCTCACGAATACATATAACAACATAGACACAATAAATATTAATTTTCACATTATCAAGTGAATAAAAAATTGATAAATTAATATTCTTAAAATAAAAAAATCTTTTAATGAATGAATTATAAAATTGGAAGGTCATTCAATTACAAACTAAAATTAGGGAATCGTTTGGTTATAAATTAAAGTTATGAGACTAAAATAAAAACGGACTAAAATTAGGAGACTATTCAAAGAATTATTTAAATTTCACGTCAACATTTTTATTTTATTTTATTTTTTGCTTACATGACTTTATCACATGAAAATTTTTTTTGAAAAACTTACTATATCATGTAAAAGAGATCTTAATTAACGAGTTGCTAAGTTAAGGGATCATTTTATTACAAATAAAATTTGGGGACCAATGTGGGATACAAATAAAATTAAAGGACTATTCATGAAAATTACTAAAAAAACTTATAACAAAAATGATACATGTAAATCAAGTGCCCTTTAATTTATGAAAGAATGGAGTTATGTACAAGTATAATTAAAATCTTTAAATCTACACGTTTACTAATTATGATTAAAGATATTATTTTAACGTTTGTGGATTTGCTTAAAATTGTTAGTAATTTGATAAAAACTTATATACAATTTTTGATCTAATTGCCATTTTACTATCTAACATCCTTTAAATATTCGAACATGATATTTAATTTTTATAGTTGTACTCTTCTACTAATTTTTTCTATTAGGATATTTATTTATTTTATATTATTATGGGACTTATTCCTTTTCAGGAAATTTGTATCTCGATTGTACACAAGAGCTTTGTTTGGTATGTGAATAAGAAGAAAGAGAATTAGTAAGAATATTCTCTTTTTATTTTTTTTTTAAAAATAGAAGTGTGATATTCTCGATCAGATATTTTTGGTGTGTTTGATTAATTAATTAGTATTCAATGACATTAATAAATATAATGTTTTATTATATATTTTTATTAAATATAATTAACTATGTATTGGCATTTATTAATTGTGAATAATTAATTATATTTTTAATTATTTAGTTAAGTAATGATAAATAACTATTAGTGCTAATTTTAATTATACAAATTCACATGTTTCTAACAATATATACTTAATCTTTATTTTACTTTAATAAAAAGTTTAACTACTAAATAAGTATAGTATTATATAAATTAAATAATAGTGAAAAGACTAGCGAAATAATATTTCACACTATTCTATTTTCAAAAATATATATTACCAAATAATTATGATAATATAATAATCAAGTAATATGCAAAACCGCTAATATAAAAAAATTATAATATTATAATTTATCATTAACATTATATTTCTGTGCAAAATTTAATTAATAATGAAAAAACTTATAATTATAGACGATTATATATTTATTAAAATAAAATACTTTAATAAAATAAATAAGAAGAAAAAATGGAACAAACAAATTGTTATTGCAAATGGCAGAACATTTTGTTTTTTAGTCGAGAGCCATGAGTTCGAGTTCCGCGATCTCTAATTTGGTGAGGGTATAACCGATTTATCACGCACGCTCGAACAACGAATTAATCAGGTGCTAATGATCCTGAATATCGATGAGACTTCATTAAAAAAAGAAGTAAGAGAATTGTATTATTTTGTGGATGTTTGGGTGGAAAAGAAAGAATAACATGTTCGTTCTCCTCTTATTTAGGCCCAAGATTGTTAATTTTTTTTTTCATTTTTATTTCTTGTATTGAAAATATATTCATTAACTTTCTTGTGCAAGTAAATAATACTTTTCTAAGGAGCACTTATCTTCTAATCATCTTTCTAAAAAAATTTCTAATATTTCACAATGGCACCATTTGTAATTTACAACTTTTGAGTGTAATTTAAATTATATAAATGTTAGTAGGATTTTAGGAGGATATATTTTTTTTTCTTTTCTAAGTTTTTGTCGGTTATCTTATTGAATCAAATGATTATGTGAACTTATAATTTATTTATTAAATTTAAATCTCAATCATTGATGTTAAATATATGATTATAGATATATTTTTTTAAAAAATAGTTTACTTTAAGAAACGAAACTAAACAATGTTCGATGTTAAATATATGATAAAATATTTTGTTTTAAGAAACTAAAGTTAAACAGTATTGTATCGAAGTGAATGATATAATAAATATTAAAATTAAATAATGTAGATTTGGATTCATAAGATGTGAATAAGTTAAGGGTTCTTACAAGAATCCTATCTTATTTATTATTGAATTCAATTAGCAAAAAAATTACCAACCAGATCAAGAGAAAAATAGGAAGTGCCAAACGTCTCCGTAATACATTAGATGTAGTATATTTTCTTCATCAACGTTCAGATCAATTATTTTAATTTATAAAAGAAATTAGTCTATGAGCAGCAGATTAATTTAGTGATCCAAAATGATCGTAACGAAACAATTTTGATCATCACTGTATTATTCGACTCAGAGAATAAATTTCACATCTATTATTTTCGCCAATAATAATAATAATAATAATAATAATAATAATAATA
>LTAE01006145.1:0-13040 GCA_001647135.1 Pontederia paniculata
CCGCTGGTCGAGATCACTAGATATCAACAATGTGTCTCAGACGTCTGATATGTGTAGTGGGCGTCCGAGGTTATCCTAAGCCTTAAGTATCGTAATCGTCTTATCCTTAGCTATTCAGGGTCCTTTATATTTAAACTCCAAATAGATATCTAGATGAAAGTAAGTATCTGTCGTGTATGTGTTGTGCTACACAATTGATTTACAACTTTATTAATCAGTGATATTCACATAAGTAAGTCACCAATAAGTTAAGTTGTATTGTTAAAAATCCTAAGTCCAACATTCTGATTTCTCCCTTTTAGTATATTAAGCTTATCTCTCCTTTCAATGGTTTTGCAGTCTAGTGAGAATCATTTGGTTTGGCTTTCTGAATATAATGTCAGATCTATAGGAAATCAAATATGGAATTCCAATTATGCCTCTGTATAGTTTCTAATTTGCACTCTCCCTTTTCTCATCCTCTCAAACCTTTCATGCATGAGAGTTTTAGATTTTTTACACCGATCCATAGATATTGTCATCCACATGAATATGCACAACTAAGGTATCATTCCCAAAGTGTTATAATAAAAGAATTTTACTCATTTTTTCTTTGAAAAACTCTTTTCAAGGAGTAATGAGAAAAGCTCCAGCATCTTGCTTAGAAAACTCATGCCAATGATCCGGGTACTCGAAACTCTCAAAACCAGGAGGTTGTTCTACATAAACTTCCTCATTTATGTACCCATTTAACATGTTGCCTTCACACTCTTTGGCATCCGTCTCTAATTTCTTATTCAGTGAAAGGCAATTTGTTCTTAATTTTAAATCCTTGCGGATTTTTCTCACTTATAATAGCAATTCCCATTAATTGACATTTTCCTGAGTTGAGAAAACTTCTTCTTATAGGTTGGCTCATCTTGATTATGATCATCCTAATTGTCTTCTTCTGTGAGCTTAATCAGATTTTTGTTTGCTCTAAATTCTTGAGACACAACAAGTGCACCTAGTTAGTTTAAGGTATAAGATGTTTGGTCTTTTACCATACACCATTTTAAACTGTTTTTCTTCTTACAAGGATTTAATTATCACTTTGTTTTGAATCATCTCAGAAAGTGTTGGCATCATTTGCCCAAACATATTTGGCCAGCTTGTTCTAACTAAGCAGGGTCCTAGCTATATTAGTTTAGATTCTATTCCCCCTCTCAACTACTCCAATTTGATGTGGAGTTCTTGATGTTGAGAGTTTGATGAAACATTCCATTTCTCACAAAGTTCTTCAAACCTTACGTTTTTTTATTAACTTCTATGATCACTTTAGATCTTGGATATTTTCATATTCAGTTCAATCTGAATTATATTTGCAAGAATAGTAAACATATCAAAGTTTCATTAGACTATGCATGTCTTTATAGTTCAGGTGTTCTAGTTTCCTATGTCATGCTTCAGATTTGTCATGTAGTTGGCTAAAATTTAACAAATTATGTTTTAAGTTTGCTATCAGTCTTACATCTTCAATAACTGCATTATGAGTTATTCAATTTTACCTTTACCAAGGATTTTTCCTTGGTTATTATCCCAAAAGTTACTCTTTCACTTTGTGTCCTTATTCTGCTCAAGATGCTTTCTTCATTCCTAGTCATAAGTCTTGAGCAGTCATTGTCCAAGTATTATCTTGTTGATTTCTGTGAGTAACCTGCAAGAACAACACAAAATTTTGTCTTTGGTACCCAAGATACTTTGAGTCCAGAGGGGTTAGTACTAAGAGTTCCTTTAGGAACCCAGACTTGTCTAACTTTGGGAAGCATATGTCTCCTAGCTTTATAGTTAAAGCTATAGTGTCCTAGTTTATTACAACAATAACATGTAACATTCCTAGCATACATTTTCTAGTAGTTATAATGAGCTTAGGTTTTCCTGTTTTCCATTTTCATAACATATGAATTTTTGTGAGTGTGCAGATTTCCCGTTTTAGTAGAATTTATGCTTGCATTAACAGGAGTCATATAAGAGTAGGAATGTACATACCCATTTCTAATAGTATGCATGTGAGCAGGTTTAGTTTTTCTTGGATACATTAATGCATAATTCTTTTGCTTAGGTTTAATTTCAGCATTTCTATATCTAACATGTTCATTTCTTTTTTATGACAACTCGGTATCCTTATCAATAGGTTCAGAATTTATATCAATTTTATTTTCATTCAAACATGTAGAGGTGCGAGAAAAGTTCGTATCAAAATAGTGTGAGGCTTTTATGAAGGTTGTTGTTTGGGATACATTGTCACTGAAGGAATCAAAACCTAACCCTTTCTTATTCAAAGGACTCTTATGCTGAGATGGCATCACATCTAACATTTTTCCCCTATACGAAAATGTTTCAAACAATTTTTAATATCCGTCAGTTCTGATTTCAAAGAATTTATAGTTTTAGTATGTTTTTCTAAGTTAGCATTATTCACAACTATTTGGGCATTCAGATCAAAAATTTATTTTTCAGAATTACCAATTTTTTCTTTGAACTTGTTATTTTCTTGAATCAGATTATCATTCTTTCTTTTTAAGATGGAGTATTTTCTTACCATAATATTGAATTCTTTTTGCATGTCTAACATGATATCTTCTTCACATTTATCACTATCGCTTTTGCTATCATTTGAGTGAGAAGAAGATACCTCATGATCTGCCATAAGGCATATTAGCGCTTCTTCTTCCTTTTCTGAAGTTTTCCCTTCGGCCTCACTGTCCTCACTAATCGAGTCATCCCAAGTGACCTTGAGTGCCTTCTTCTTCTTATAGTTTGCGAAGCCTTTCGTCTTGCCCTTCTTGTTCAAGGTTGGGCATTCACTTTTAAAGTGTCCAGGCTTATTGCACACATAGCACTTGCTCTTTTACTTGTCAGCTGGCCCCGTCTTCTCTAATTATCTTTTCTTCTAACAGATCTTCATGAATTTTCTGAAGCTTTTTGCATACAGGGCCAGCTTCTCCTCACTAAAGTTTGTATCACTTTCATCAGATTCTTCATCTTCATCATCACTCTAAACTCTCTTTGCCTTCAAGGCTAGAGCCTTCTTCTTTGAACTGGCTTCCTCTCTTTCTTCCTCAAGAGTCATCTCATAGGTCAGCAAAGATCCTATGAGATCATCAAATTCCAGCTTGTTCAAGTCATGTTGTCCCTCAACCACAGTTCTCTTCATGTGCCATTTTGTTGTCAAGGACCTGAGGAAGTTTTTCACTTTTTGTTCATTAGACCTTGGGTAGCCCAAAGCGGCTAACTCATTCACAATATCATTAAAGTGAATAAGCATGCTATTAATAGATTCATCATGTTTCATTTTAAAATGTTCGGTTTAGATTCCTTAACCTTTTCGGTTCCTTCATGTGTAATTACAAGTTTCTTCCAGATTTTATTTGCACTAGTACATGTAGATATTCTATTGAATTCAGTTTGATCTAATGCACAGTAGAAAGCATNGAATTGGTGTATTAAATTTTTTTTCTACTTTTTCTAGAATAGATAGTTATATAAGCGGAAGCATACAGATGTAAATATAAGAAAGTAGAAGAAGAAGAAGAAAGAAAAACAAACAAGCAAACACAGAGGTTTGTTGATGAGGTTTGGTCGAACTCCTGGCCTACGTCCCCGCTCCGGTCTTCTCGAACTCGAGAACTCCGGAGATCATTAAACTCCTTCTTCAAGGGCGAAGACTCCCTTACAACTTCTCCTTTCTTTTCTAGAGGGCAAGGGCAAAGGCTCCCTTACGAACTCTCATTCCCTTCTATCCTAGATTCTTCACTCAAATCGCAGAAGGGGAACTAAGGCTTTTTCCACTCAAGCTTTCACTCGCTAATTTGCCAAAGTTATTTTCCAAGACTCTCGGGATTACAATATATACTCTGCACAAATGATCTAATCTGTCACTCAAAACTAGTGGTTAATACAAGTACATAACACTTCACCTAACCCCTGGTCCCCCCCTGCTACTGCCTTGGTTGACCGCTGCTCTGGTGAAGTCATCACTTGAAATATCGTCAGGTGCTTCGGTCATCCACTGCTCACCCTCGGACGTTCACAGTTCGAAGTCTGAAGCCTTTGTTCCTCAGCCAAGCTCCCTCGGTCGTCCGCCAAACCTTTGGCCTCCCGATCTTGACTTGAGTTTCCTTCTTCAACCTGTCTCTGGTCGTCCGCTGATTGCACCTCAATCTCTCTCGTACGTCCATTCTTCGGTTAAAGACTTCGGTCAAGCTCCTTCGATTGTCCGCGCTTCATCTTTGGTCGACTGATCTTGACCTGTTCTAGCTTCCACTCATCTCTGGTTGTCTGCTGATTGCACCCCAATCACCTTGGACTTCCACTCTCGAGTGAAGTCATCTGTCAAGATCCTTCGATCGTCCGCCAAACCTTTGGCCGACCGATCATGACCTTGTACCAACTTCCACTCATCTCACTGATTGCACCCCAAACACCTCGGACGTCCACTCTCGAGTGAAGTTATATGTCAAGCTCCTTTGGTCGTCCTCCAAACCTTTGGCCGACCGATCATGACCTGTACCATCTCCTTCAACTTCTCTGGTCGTCTGATGATTGCACCCCAATCAACCGGACGTCCACTCCTGGAGTTGAAGGTCTCCGTCAAGATCCTTCGGTCGCCCGCTCTTCACCTTCGGTCGACCGACTTGACTTGTGCCACATCCTTTGGCACCTTTGTGGTTGTCCTCTAATTCTCCCTGAATCCTTCGGACGTCCACTCCTCTTCCTCTGTGGGTACTTCGGGCGTCCGCTCATTCTACACTGAGATCCTCGGATGTTCGCTCCCTTTTTAGTCAGTGCTTTGGTCGTCAATTCACTTCCCAATGAGATCCTCGGACATCCGCCAAACATTCTTCTGAGAAGCTTCAGATGCCCGCTCATTTCCACTGAGATCCTCAGACGTTCTTTCTTCCTTCTGACATTCGGACGTCCTCTGACAACTCATCAGATTCCTTGGACATCCACTCTAGCCTGTCAGAAAATCTGGTTGATCGCTGCTTTGTCTCTTTAGCCCTCAGACGACCTCTGTCTCCTCATCGGTCGTTCGCTCATCCTGCGGTCGTCCGCTCTTCATCTTACCTCAGATCTGACAAACTCCTGGACGTCCTCTTTTCTTCTCACCAAGATCTCGGACGACCTTTGTCTTCGTCTGATATTTATCGATCGTCTGCTGCTTCAACACATGACCTTTCGGACGTCCACTCCAGCCTTGGCAATCACTCGGTCGTCCATTGTCTTCACTCTGAAACTTTTGGATGTCCATTGCCTTCATTTCCAATTCTTCGGTCGTCCATTCTTCATCTTCGGACAACCTCTCCTTCCTTAGCCAAAACACCTCTTCGGTTAAGTCTTCTCACTAGGCGTCCACTTCTCCTTGGACCGTTCGTTCTCCATTCTCTTTACTATAGGTGTGAAACCATCGGTCGCCCACTGCTCTTCATCGGGCGACCTTCCCCGTGCATCCTTGTCTTTGGTTGTCCTCTTAATATCTTTGATTGACCGCTCAGTATTTGATTCCATCTCTATGATCTTTGCTCTTCACATCGGTCCACCACTTCACATTCTTGGACGATCGTTGCACACATAGGAATTTTCATTATGTCTTCTATGTGCATAGGTCATCCTTTATTCAACTTTAGTCGACCTATAATCCTCTGAACATCGAAATGTTGTCTTTCAAAAATCAGTTCAACAAGCTCATTAGTTCAGACTAAGTTCCCTAACAAATTTGTGATCACCAAAATAATCTCGGGATCCTAGATTCAACATTGTTCGGTCATTCGCGATCACAGGTCGTTTCAAGTCTATTTTTTATGGTCAAGATCTATTTTCAATTCTGGTTTTCCCCTGGATGATTTCCCTCAAGTCTAGGATTTTTCCCACCTATAAATAGCCCCTAAAACCTCATTTGAGGGGATGCTTCAAGTCTGGGAGAACCTAAAGAAAGAGAAGACGAAGTGCTACAGGATTCTAGAGACAATCGTCGCTTAAAGGTGCAAAATTTCCGTAATTATTTTTTTGTTGTAGTTTCTTTTTCTATTTGTACAAGAGGATAAACCCCTATGTATCTTGCTAATTATTTGTGGAGATTTTTATTGTAAAAGGGAAAACCTAGAGAAACCCTAATTTTCATATAAAATTTATTTCCACAATTTCTTTTGTGTATGCTATGATGTGTTTAATGCTTCTCATGCTTTATATGATGTTATAATCTATTAGCATCCTGTAGAGGAATAACATATCGTTATTTCATATGCACACCTGGATTGATTCATGAATTATTGTACTCAAACATGTCATACCACACTTAGTATCATCCTAGAAGAGGAATACAAGGTGTGAGGCCTTTGAGATTGTCATCTTGGGAGAGGAACAATCCATATTTTAGGGATTACAGATCATTGCATCTCAAAACCTTAATAGATTAGATCGTCGCCTTGGAGAAGAGGAATAGAGTCTATAGATTTGAGGTAGTTGATGTATCCTGGAGAGGACATTAGATTTTAGGTAAACCTTAATCCTCTTAAGAATTGGTGGATTTGAATCTTAATCATTTAGTTCATATTTTCCCTACTTATTCATCCGAGTCCAGTACTTGATGTCATCACTTTGAAGCTAATTGGTCATATCATTATCATTTACTTTTATTTGAACTTATTCTAAAAGATATCTTATCCAAAGACAATATACTTCTCTCCTTAGTTTAGTGAGTCAACTTTAGGATAACAATTTTCTCATGGGATCGACACTCTACTCGTTCTCTATTACATGATACGACAAGTGCACTTGTTAGGGATTTACATGTATACTTAGCACGCATCAAGGTACTTATACTTAGCGGCCCTCAAGGTCGCCCTTGTGAATGATCTGAAACCAAAAAAAAAGAGAAAGAGCAAAGAGCTCTTCCCTTATATTTATCTTCATGTATCATCTTCCTTGCCTAGATGTATTTTCCATTTTGTTTTAAATAATAACCCGCTGACTTCACATGTTCAACCAAGAGTGTGTGACTGAGTCACACCCTGAACACCCCATTTTAGTATTCTAAGAAGATCTAATGGGATGGTGTTGTAGGGACTTGATTGCTCCTATCTAAATAAACTACTCATTTTATCCTACATTTGAAGACATCAAGAGTATGCTCTTTTGAGCACTCCTATCATCCAAGTTTAGTACTCAAGGAAGAAAATATAAGATATTCTGCGGGAAATGGTCTTCTTCCTTTCACCCCTTGATGATGGAAAGTAGGATGATACATGAGGAACAGGAGAAAGATAAAAAATATGAGTAAAAGTGCACTTAGTAACCCAAATACTTGATCATCATTGTGCATGTGATTCAGGATTTCAGGACTGAGAGAAGCACATGGGAGCAAGTACCACAAGGTTTTGTAGCCTTGAGCTGCATAGAGACAAGGGTTTCATTGGTCTTAGGCAATTGGCTAAAAACTTTTATAATGTAACTAGGGATTCATGTGATATGGAAAGGGAAGTGTTTGATGCCATACACTCATTTTCTGGTTATTTCTGAAAGTACTCCTCTTGCCTTAAATTTTCTAACACTTTGCTTTAGGACAAGTAAAAGCTTAAGTTTTGAGGAATTATGATGACAAAAAATTTGGCCCTAAGTTTCATTTACAAAGTGACATTCTCACGATGAATTTTGTACCTTTATATGCATATCATCACATATTTTTATGATCTTTGCATCTTTTGAGATTTCCTAGATATAAATACATTTGTTCATACCCTAAACTCTTTTAAATGGAATTATGAGCGATTACATTTGATTTTCCTTAAGGGACCTAGCAGAGGTCAACCTACACTTTTGCTTGAACTAAGAGCTGGGGGCACCTGTATAGATATTCACACCTTGATGCCACTACCTGCAAAGGAATGCTAGAAGACAAATCTTCATCTACCTACTCATGTGGATTTCTCTGTCACTTTTTAGTATTACTCCAACAGATTCCTCTGTCACTTTTGAGTATTACTCCAGCAGATTCCTCTGGAGCTGATTCCTCTACAGCAGATTCCTCTGCTACTTTGGGACATTGTATGCAGAAAGGTAGCGAGGACAAGTGGCGAGGAATCATTGGACGAAGATATAAAAGGATAAAGAGACAACGTTAAAGGGCTTTCCGCGATCGAGAAGGAGGGAGGAACCGCCATTGGATCCTTGATAAGAAATCACTTCGTCCAAAGCAGGCTCGCTTGGGAGAAGAAGAAGAAGAACCAGAGCTGAGGTTGGATCGAAGGCCAGGCCCTAGGTTGATTATCAGATTTCAGCAAGGAAGAAGGAGAGACCAATGGGAAGTATCATTAGTATTTGCAATTTCAGCTTTTGCAAGTTTCCGAAGATGAATTTTTGTTTAGATATTTGCTTGATGTTTGTAATGGTTGTGATTGGCTAAACATTTAAGCCCGAACATGGGAACATTTGAAAGCTCTATCTTGCTGTTTTGAACCACTCTTGTATGATTTAAATGTTTCCATAAAACCTTTCAACATGATCTTATATAATATGTTGATTTCATGTGTTGTTTTTGAGGTTATGGGCTACTTGTGATTCCTTCTTGTGGACGGTATGAGCCGAGGGGAGATACCTTTCCATTGAGGAGGAATAGTGTGTAGCTCGTATATATTAATTTGTAACTGGATTTTACATCGCACCTTTGTTGCAACCCTCTCCTGAGAGGGAAGGATATGTTGCAAGGGCACTACTAGGATCCGAGAGGGGAGTAGAGTTTTAAGAGGTGTGATTTGTATTCTATCTTCATGAGGTGTAGGCCTAAAGTTTTAACCCCTTTTTAGAGGGATCCGTGTGCGGCAGAGAGGTCCTCAACAAGTACCTATAATAGATTGAAGAGAGGATGTCCAATGCATCGAGCGGATTGCATGTGAAAACCTCTAGGGATTTGAGCTACATGCTTTGACAACGAGAATAGTTGGGCTTGTCATCTTCATATCTCAGGCTATTATTGATTGTGCTTGATGTTTCAGTAGCAAGTTAAAGTTCGAAATGACTCCCATGTCCCGGGAATTTCTCATATTTGAGTGATTCTTCTTCTTTCGCATTTGTTCTGCTCCTTCTCACTTTTATTCTTAAAGACATTAAAAGTATTTTATTTTATTTTTTCTTTTCAGATTCAATTTCCATTTCATCTAATTTTCTACACAAGATTTTCCCCCTTTTGATTCAATTTATGGTAGGATAGAGTACTTTGATGGTGGAAGTTTGATTTCCCTGTGGATTTTACCCTAAAATACTACTATGGAGTCTTTATACTTGCAGCTGAAGAGGGGATATTTTAAAGCTTGTTTATTTTGTTGAACTATTTTGGTTGCCCGTAGCTCCAGAAATTCACACCTTGAAAGATATGGAACTGGGTGCTTTTTTACACATATCACATACTTCATCAATATGAGAATAATTGATTTTTTACTATATTGTCTTAGCTTATTCGTTTGCTTTTATTTTATCATGAAAAGTTCTATCAGCCATACATTAGCATAGGCTTAGATTTAGATAGGGACTTAACCGCTTAGCCTAGGAACTGGAAGATCCTATTTGGTCAAATACCTAGCGACAAGCTCCTATGTTCCTTTCATTACGGTATTTCCGTTACTAGGCGTTATAGCTCACAACAAAATTGCTTTCCTTATTTTGGATCATACAGGTGAGTGATCTGTAGTGATGTACTGGTTTATGGCACATGCGGCGGCTGATGCTCCTGATGGATGTTACTTGCACATGATTAGTGGTCCTTAGGCATGATGTTTCCGTTTTAGTTCGTTTTCATTAAGTTGTAGTAGTTTAATCTGTTGAGACTTTTTTATATCGGGTAAGGCTTCCACATTTTACTTTATGAAAAGAGCTTTAATTTTTTTTTTCTTTCGCATTTTGTTAACTAGTCAAATAGTCAATCATCGAATCAAAGTATGGACTGTCATAAGGTCTCATGGAGGGCACTTTGCCACGTAGTGGAATGTGCTTTTGGAGGCGTTACAAAAACCAACTAAAAGCCTTATGAAAAATATTGAATTTAAAATCTTACTTATGCAAAAGTAAATTTGTTAACACCTCATTAGATTATTGGGTTAATGTTCAAGTCAATCCCACTACAAGCAATTATAATCCAATTAGTTCAGCACATTTTCACTGCAATGTTATTGAAACTGAACCGAACCAGCCAGTCCGACCGATTCAATAGTAATCCGGTACTTGTTCTTGTCTGGTTTCAGTCCAAACATGGAAAGACATTTAGACCGAACAAAACCGAGTCAAACCTGAAAAAACTTGTGAACCAATAAAAAATCCGTTTGATTTGGAATTAGGAAAAGATATTATAAAATGGAAGGAAAAATACTAAAAAAAAAATAATTAGAGAAATTAATTTGGAAATAAGAATACATGGAAGGAGAAGAAATGTAAATTAAAAAAAAGAAAAGTTATCATAATGAATGACATTTAAACAAAATAATAGGAAAGTTAAAATGAATTTGAATTAAAATAATTAATGACTTATTAATATAATAACAATAATATCAACCATTATGATTATTAGGTAAATATTAAAGTCTCTAAAAGGGAAATAATTGGCAAAAACAAA
Source organism: Pontederia paniculata (assembly GCA_001647135.1). Taxonomy (NCBI): domain Eukaryota; kingdom Viridiplantae; phylum Streptophyta; class Magnoliopsida; order Commelinales; family Pontederiaceae; genus Pontederia; species Pontederia paniculata. Next base: position 10,622 of record LTAE01006145.1, read on the forward strand.
ATTGGAAATAAAATAATAAATAAGAGAAGATGGAATAAGGAAAATAAATCAAAATAAAAAAAGAAAGAGGTGGAATTAAAATAAAAGGAAAGTTAACAATAATTTAGGTTATAATAATTAATATAGATTTAATTGTATTATATAATTAATTATATATCAATTATCATGATTTTTTTGCAGGCATTATTTGTTTAATATAAAAAATAATTAAAGAAAAAGGGTTATCTCAAATTAAGATGAAAGTAAAAAAAAGGAAAAATTAGAAACATTAGGGAAAATGAAAATGGAAAGATGAAACAAACGAGGAGAATTGATAGAAAAAAATAAGAAAAGAAAGAATCTAAAAATAAATAAAATATTGTAAATTAGGAAGATAATTAAGAGTGCTTAAAAGTAAAATAATTTATTATAACATCATTATTGTTATATAATGATAATATATCAATTACCATTATTTTGATATTTTAAATATAAAATTAATAATATCTCATATTATACTAATTATTACTATATTTTATTATATTTTTATATATAACATAATATTAATTGTTCTATATATAGTATAAATTATTGTAAATTCAGTTCTAATAAAATTCAATTCTAATAAAATGCAGTTCAATCTCATCGAACCGATCTAATCGTAACTCAAATGGACGTCTGATCCGATTATGAAAATATTGATTCCACTATCTAAATCTAAATATTGGACTCCTTGCAAAAAATTAGCGTACTTATAAGATCTATGAGTGAGCCTTTTATTAAGTGATCATATCAAGACCACTTCAATTCCTCTAGAGAACAAAGTAAACAATAAATAACTAAGCAATGGCCGACAGAGGAAGGAGCTCAAGAGTGCACATTTAAAATTGAAGAGTATTAATAAGTGTAGAGTCAATTGATAAGAATTTATATATACTAATATTTTGATCGTTCAAATCATTATATATAGTTATTTGGGGAGGTAAATTGCCAAAATATGTGTAGAATAATAATATTGTCAAATTCATTGGGAGAGGAACTAAAAAAAATTAAGAATGTCCGAAAATCCATATAAAAAATAGGCCTATACTTGATGGCTCAAGACAAAAGTACAAGACTTGATATAACTTTTTTTCAAAAAAAAAATTGAAGAGTCTATTAATAAGAATATCTACTAATGTTTGAAAAGTTTATTGATAAAAAATGTATACATAGTAATACCTTGATTATTCAAATGATGATAAGTAATTATTTGAGGTAAATGACCAAAAGATCTTTATCATTTATAGTGTAATAAATTGTCACATTTAATGGGAGAAGAATTAAAAAAAATAGGTCTAATACTGGAAGGATTATATATAGATTTATCTATCTTTTTTTCCTGTAAATGGTATATCACAAGATGATATTAATTTAGAGTTTATAAAAATAAGTGCTATCTAATAGCAATGAATTATTATTCAGCCGTGAGTTGGCCAAGATAACAGTTTTGACCTTTAGCCAATGTAAAAAACCTATAAATATGTGATCCTCCACATCACAGTTCCAGCCATTCACTAAAACCAGGCCCCATAGCAATGGCCACAAGATCATATACACATATGTTGTTGGCCGCCATCTTCATGGTTACGCTGGTGTTGTCGAGCATGCCATGCTACATTCGCGGTGACATAACATACGACCAGGTGTATTTGGCTCTGAAACCGTGTACCTTTTACCTAATATTCAACATGTCGAGTCCGTCGAACACCTGCTGCAATGGCGTGCGGTCAATGGTGGTAGCTGGGCAGACGATGCAGGACCGACGGACCATCTGCACCAGCATCCTTTCGATGGTAGGGCAGTATCCCAGGGCCATCCGAGATCGCATTGCCAGTGTCCCAGCCAAATGTCACGTCTCCCCTCCGTTCCAGATCAGCCCTGACATGGACTGTAGCATGTAATTATTTAATGCCTAACCAATTAACCATACATATATATATATATTATTTTAACCCTTATTATTATAGATAAAAAAATACAAAATCATAGATAAATAAATATATAAAATTGACTTAATTTTTTAGAATGTTTTTTTAATACGAAAGAAAGCTCCCCCTTTGTGTCCATCATTAATAGTTTTACTACTTTTGCAGGATAAGTTGAAGCCAACATAATAAGCTAGTGACTTGCTACAGTGTTACAGGAATAAGACACAATGAAGGAGTTGCTTTGTAGTGATGCGTTCCTCTTGGTGTGCTTGTTACTCTTTAATATATGTTCAATGGTGCCTCCTAAAAGTCTAATATTAGCAAGAAAATGCACTCTATCCTAATAAAAAAAAGTGTCCATGTTGTTGCTAAGATCCATGCTCATGATCCATGATACAAATTTTCACCTCGATACCAAGGAGCTAGAAAAGCAATAAATATATATATATATATATATATATATATATATA
>LTAE01006146.1:0-26282 GCA_001647135.1 Pontederia paniculata
GAGTTGATGAACACGGTCAGAGTTGATAGTGGAAATGTCTGCTAATATTTGGGGTTGAATACGGACCGTTTTGTACCTAAAACGGCCCGAGTTGGCACTGATTTCTGAAAACCTTGGCTATTTGCTGTATACTCCGAATTTTGCGTAGTTTTGGCTTCTTTCGCCTGAAAATCACAGAAGATAGAACATATTGGTAGTTTTTGACTCAAAGACAAAATATAATGAATAATATATTAAAATGATAGATAAACCTATACTAAATGCCTAAAAATGACATGAAATAGATGCGTGCAACATGTATATTTTTGCTCGCATCAGGAATGCTAGAGCATACAATATTATAATCAAGTATTGTTACTTTACCAATATGATTTGTGCTCAACAACTGTCAACATCTATGGATTCGGCTTTAGCAGTTGAGTGTGCAATTGAGTTTGTTTCTTCTTAACCCATGAAATTAGGGAACTACAAAAAAACAACAACACATACCACTAGTTCGTTACCTATCTACTTTTTACCTGACAAATTCCACATTGCCAAATTTAGAAAATATGCTAAAAGCCTCAAACTTTTGTGTGAGAAATATCATCTAAATAAAATGATAAAAATAATCAACAATTACTCATATTTCTTGTCTCATAAACTTTCAACATGAAGATGCAAAAATTCCAAAAACCTATTTGTACTAGTAAAACATTTTTGTTTGATTGTCTTTATGGCATGCGTCATGAATAATATTTTACTCAAATTTGACATTAAGTAGCCTTCTAACTAGTTCATAATTTGAGAGTTTATGAAATAATTTGAAGTTCACATGTCCTAGTCGTCTATGCCATAAACTTTTGTCATCGTGCAAGGAACTAAGCCAAGTTTTGTTTTTCAAATTTTGAAAAATAATTTTATAAAAGTTGTTTGAAAAACTCCAATATGCAATAAATTCTTATTATGTTTATTGTTATTTTCAAACTTAATTAGAAAATTTTATCACATAGTTGACTAATGTTAATCAGTTATGCTTAAGACTACCAACTAATCAAATATTTTCAAGGTAGAATTTATCACCCTTAATAATAATACCTATACTAATGACTTTTCCTTTGGCACTGTCTTCGATGGTGATGGTTCCAAAGTTCTTGTTTTCTTCCAAGGTGATGAAATTATTTGGCCTTTCGTCATATGTCTTAAGCATCCACTTTTAAGGTACCACTTGCTATAATTTCTTCTTCTCCTTGTGGTACCCTCCAATAGAATTGAACGACTTCACTTCTTTTGTACCCGAATTAGCTTGGGTTCATTAAGTTTTGTTGGGGTTCTCTTAGAAACCCAAATTTTCTTCATGCCTACATTTTCCCCTTTTCTAATACTACATTCTTAACAATACTAACGATTATATCCACAAGCAATCATGTAACATGTCAATGTGATGCTCCTATAGAAAAAAATTATATTTTCCTTCTTTAAATCAACGCAACTAAAGTCGAGTCCTTTTTTGTTAGGTGGATTTCGTTTGACTAGAAAATATTGCTGGCATCTTCTCACTATGTGACAACCTATCAAGTTCATCTTTTAAACTAGAAACTTCCTTTTCTAAGGTAATAATCTCAACTTTTTATTTTTCAAAATAATTTTTCAATGAATCATTTTCACATTTCAATTCTTCAATCAATAATTTAAAGCCTAAATTCTAATCATCTAGAATTTTGTAATGATCATACACAAAGAATGAATTTGCTTGTATACTTTTAAGAGCTTTATAATCAATTTTAAAAAATTGATTCTTCTTTTAATAACACCATACTTTCTAATAAGTTCTCCATACTCTTTATGCATGACAAAAAATTCATCATCACTAAAGGGATTTGTGTTTACTTCATCTTCGTTTAACATCAAACAAAGATAGGTTTCTTCCTTACTTGAAGATTTTGATAATTGGCTTCCTTCATCTTCACTTGTATCTCATGTGACTTTACAACTTTCTTCTTCTTCTTCTAAGAGGATTCATCTTCCTTGACTTTCGTTCCAAAATTTGAACGCTCATTCTTGTAGTGTCCAACCTTTTTGCATTCAAAACACATTAGTTGATTCATATTTGAAGATGATTTTTTTCTCATAGGAAATTCATTTTCTTCTTTTTCCTTGAAAACTTGATATACTTATCAACTCCTTCTTCTTGACAAAATATTCCCGATTATCACATGTCTCATCACTTTCTTCATTCTCCTCAATAGTTTTTAGAAAAAAATATTTTTCTTCTGACTTGTGCTTGATTCCTCTAGATCTTCCTCAACTCCAATTTGTAACAAGATTTTTTGTTTTTACTTGTGTTTGATTCCTCCAAATCTTCCTTGACTCTAATTTTATAGGTTAGAAGAGAACCTATGAGATCATCAAACTCAAACTTGCTTATGTCTTTCCATTTAATGATGGTTCTTTTGGTGTGCCACTTGAAGAAGATAGATCTAATAAACTTAACATTTTCAGAGGTAATTCTTGGCTCACCCAATGTGCAATAATAAAATAATAATAGGCACATTTTCCCACCCAAAAAGCTTCCAATTGCCACTCATCCAATGTATAAAAGGCCCAATTTTCTATCATTTTCTCTCTCATTCGAATTTGGCATCATCTCACCTTGTTTATATCACCAACACTTCATCCCTCTTCTTCTCCATTGTTATACATAACCAACATTTGAAGGAAGGGTATTTGAAGCTCTTTTTCTCTTATTGCACCAGCTGATCAAGCTGAAGAAGAAGATAACTCATTACAAAGGAAGGGAAATGGTGCTACTAGGGTTAAGGAGAAGAAGAAGAACAAAACAATTAGGGAAAAGCTATAAAAAGATATCTAGTGGGATCCTCTTCTTCATTTGAATATTTCTTATTGAACCTATTGAAGTCAATGATGTAGGAGATGGAAGAACTTAGGGAATAACTTGGATTCATGCCTAGGCTAAGACTTCATTTGATGCATGCCACGTGTCTGATGAAATGCATGAATGATTTATGTTAGTTGTTCTTGTGTTTTGAATGCAATGTACACTTATGTGCTTAGTTTAAATGATAATATCATGCTTTATGTTCTTGTGTTACACCTATACACCCTAGGAAATGCTATGAACATATTAGAAACAAGTTTATGTGTAGAACTACACCTTGTGCAGCCAATCGGCCACTCACAAGCCAAGAATTGAGCGTTCAAGACATCAATTCTGGATAATAGTCACGGTCAGGTGCCCGGGTGCAAAATGTGGAAGATAACCCTTACTGTGATTAACTAGACGACCAGCAGGCAACCGGATGATTGGTTAGCCCTCAACAGGATGACTAGCAGGCAACCAGATGACCCCAACCGGATGACTAGTCATCAGGATTTGATGCACAAAGTGTTAATTAGCTTATGTTTTCAAGTAGCATGCTTAATGCTTATTAAATGTAACTTCTCCCTAGACATGTTATTATCAATACATGTTTAAGTTACTCATAAATGAATCATTTTTTGTTACTAAGTGTTTATATATGATGCAATTGATGTGATGTATAGGGATAACCTAGTGTCGATTTGTATGCCCAATCGTAATTAGGTTAAAAGATGATCAATGTTATACTTGCATTACTAGATGATTCATTTTAATTATAAGATGGATTTCGACAAGTCTAAGCACACCTAATAAAGATGGAGAAGTTAAGCCCGACATTAAAGATAGTGGCAATATGAAAGGTACAAAGTGTATTCTTAGTCTGATCAACATAAAAAGAAGTGTGTCAATGACCCTTAATCAAGATAAGATAATAAAATGGACATGTGACACAGGAACAATTTATAAGAATTCAAAAGATTAATTTTTAAAATGTCACATGATAAAAAGATGAAAGATGAGGAAACAAACATGAATAATGAAGTCAAGAAAAATGGCTACCAACATTGAAAGACAATGCTAAGCATGATATTCATGTCCAAACAAGCATTATATTGATAATGCCAAGTATATGGTACATTATATCGATAATACTAAGTAAAGTTATGATGAACAAAAGATGCATTATAATTATAATGCATAAGTAAGAGAAGAAAGTAAGCAAGATGAAAGATAAACTTAAAGTTTTAAGTCAATGTTCATAATTGGCTAACAAGTAAAGTAAAGTAATGATAAATGGTCATATGTTGACCTTAAGTTTGGGTTCAAATCCTATAACGATGATGTTTATATGCATGGCATGTAGCCATGACATAAATGGATGATATGATCACCTAACGAGGGTCCTACATGTGAGAATGAATGATGATGATGTCGCTATCATGATGGTTCATACACATGGATGAGTTCTAGTCTTTTTTAGAGTCTATTTTTTTATGTTATTGTCTAGTTTGTTGAATTATGTTGTATCACGACTATATATCGCCTTCGGTCAAGTTTATGTATGTGATTTTTGAAGTTAAGTGACCTTTATGGACAATGTACCTTAAGCTAATATCTTATGTTGATTCATTACTCATGTCATGATCTCATATCTTGCATTGATTATTCTCTTATGCCGATCTATGTCTTTTGTCATATCCTTATTTTTCTGTGAGTTGACCCATAATTGTCAATGATCAAGTCAAAGTTGATTGTTGTGTAGTGTCTCGAGGATCACTTTTATCATGTGGTGGATATTGTTTCATTCGCATGGCAGGGTACATTTTTTCTTATTTTTGGGGCGTCACAATTAGGTAACCAGAGTCTAAAGTTTGGTTTTACAATCTAAATGTCTTGTATGATTAAGACATGTGCTTATGTCCAAGTCATCCTAAAAGTCAAAGTTCTTAGTCTCTAAGAAGTCCAAAGTCCATGTTCAAAGCGTCATGAAAAACCATTAAGTTCAAAACACATCTAACCAGGATCTTATATATGTAAAAGGCTAACCAATTAGTGAGTGGTTATTGTGTTGTTTCAGAAAGATGAACCACTACGAAAGAAGTCATGAAAGTGATGATTAAGGGTCAAACCGAAGAAGACTTAAACAAGACGGGTCAAACCATATTATACTTGAACTAGAAAGGTCAAGTCGTCATGAAGAAAGCTATTTCGAGGATGCAACATCTATGTTAGCAAAGGCTACGGACCATAGGTTAGGAGGGTGAAGCTTATTTGAGAAATTCATGAGGACACGCCGTCCAATGTTAGTTGGGGAAAGAGATACCAACAAGATTAATCATGGCTGTGGACCATGAATGATAAGTTCACATTTATCCATTGCTCATAAAGGCACAAGGTGAACTTTGCAACCTACCAAATGGCCGATCAAGCAAGGTATTGGTGGGATTCGGTAATTGATGCATAGCAAATTAGTCATGTTTTTCATATAATATCCATTGCATTTGTCATGCATTTTGTTATCATATGCATATGTTTAGTTCACCTTTTTATCTTATGGAATGTAAACCTGTGAGAAGAATTTGTATATAATTATTTCCGTGAGAAAGTATTAGTTTTATTCCTCATCTTTATTCGCAATCAGGCCTTAATTATCACCAATTATAACCATAAATTATCATTTTAATTAATTTTGTTTCTGAAGAATCACCAATTCACAATCCTATGTTTGTCTCCTATTAACCTCTAAGATTAGATAGTTAATTTAGTTCCTCGTGCGATCAACAACCTTTACTCTGTACACTATTACTTGAACGACTAGTGTAGTTGCTAGCATATATTTGCATGTGTTTGCATTTTTTCGCATCAAGTTTTTGGCACCATTGTTGGGGACTTAGTTGCTAACTACTCTAATTTTATGTTAATTTGATATTATCTTTTATTTTCTATTTTACCTGTGAATGCGCATTTTTTAGGAGCAATTCATAACACTAGCCATCAATTATGGAGGAATCAAATCAAAGAAATCAGCGATTGACTAGAAGCTCGAGTCAACCACTGCACATAGGACCAAAAATCGAAAGATTCATCCGGGACTGAAGGAGAGAAGTAGCAACAATAGACAATCAGAACACCGAACATATAGTTGACAATGAAGAGGTAGTCGAAATGACTATGAGGGATTATGTAGAATCAAAGTGCATCGACATTGAATCTGGAATCACACTACTCGCTAATAGTGCCAACAACTTTGAGATCAACAATGCCATACCAAGGATGATCCAGTCAACAAATACTTTTGGAGAAGTTCATCAACAAATACTACCTACCTCAAAAATCTGCAAAGCTGAGAAATGAACTAAGATCATTCAGATAGGAGTACAATGAGACATTGTTTTGAGGCTTGGGATTGATTTAAGGAACTCCTCGCTATGGTGCCTGGCAATTGGATTCCTCTGTGGGAGATTATGAAAGGCTTCTACAATGGATTGTGCCAAAGTGACAAGGACAAGTTGGACACCTCAGCTGGAGGTACAGTCATGGGCAAGAAATACCCTAATGGGATATATGAACTCATTGAAGTTGTAGTACTCAACTCGTCGAGAACCAAAAGAACAATTCAGAAACCAGCAGTCCATAGCGTGGAAAATGATGGAGTGGTGGCTCAGCTGAGTCACTCAAATGAAGTTCAATATGTTCAAGAATCTGGCCAATCCAAATGATGCAAACGGAGGACCAAGTGTAGAGCTCGCCGATGGTAATCACTCCACCGAAAATATATTTGAAAATGCAAGTTTTGTTTCAAACTCTTCTTCTAGGAATCAAACATTATGAAACAACTACCACCCAAGTTGGAGGAACCACCCAAATTTCTCTTGGCAACAAAACCCAGGGCAGCAACCTCGACATCAACCTGAACAACCTGGTTATCAAAGGCAACAATGTCAACCGCTGCAGAAGCCACCACCTGTTGAAAACAAAAGCAACTTAGTGGAGCTATTGACAAAGTTCTTGACGAATATGGGGACAAAAGTTAGCAACCAAGATGCGGTTATTCGAAACATGGAAATGTAGATGGGACAAATAGAGAAATCTTTGGCTGAGCGCACACCAGGAACTTTGTCGAGCTCCACCGAGAAGAACCCTATCATTCTCCATAAACCTTGGTCACATGGAGGTAAAAATCAAGCTAAAGACTTTAAATTAAAGCTACTATGCCTAAACTCTATCTCCCTAATTAGATTTTTCTTTTTCTTGAGTTACCTTAGAGTCCTATTTTCTCTTCCATCACGGGCCTTGAGACCCGAATTAAACACTATAAGAAGTTATCATGGCCTATAATAAGTCCAACTCATCAGCACTTAAAGCCATCACGGGGCATGATACTACATCATGATCGGTAACACAGAAACGCCAATACTTCTAGGTGAACTCACAAGCCGAGATGCTTCGTCACAGACTTGGCAGCGTGACCCTTCCCTGACCACAAAATGCATCACGGGCCATAACCATATTTAACGGCCCGATAAAGTTAATTCAAGACACAACAATTGACACATAATGAGCCGTGATACCTCATCACGGATTCAGGACTAATAACTTTTGGTGAGCCACAAATATGTCATGGCCTGTAACTCTCCATCACGGTCCGCAAGTCTGAATTTGAACTCAAATAATCTACCAAACCCCGCACTCACGACCCGTCAAGAACCACATCACGACGTATACATGGACGTCATCTTAGGTCATGTTCGTGTCACGACACGTGACCAACCATCACCGGCCATAAGTCATCCTTAGCAGTTGACCACCATCTGAAATCACCCGACCCACGACCCATAAGAATTAATTACTACTGTCCTCTTACACCATTACATGTCATCACGGGACGTAACGCTACATCACGGTCTGTAAGTGGAAAATCCCAATTCTGAAAACCTGACTAACTCAATTTATGACCCGTTAATGTTCATCACGAGGTTCTTCATACACCGTTGGCCATGTCATCATGGGCCGTAAGACATCATCACGGCGCGTAAGACATCATCACGACCCGTAAGTCAGAATTTTCAAATGTATGAACCCTTGCTTCACCCGACTTACGGGTCGTTACATTTATAACGGGTCGCAATAAATTTGTAAAGGCATAACTTCCACCTACCCATATTTAATGCCCCACGACTCGCCTTCACGGCCCATGATGCAGTAAACCTATCTTTAACAGGCCTTTAAACACCACCTAACCCCTCACAACTACCACCTTATGCCTCGTGAAATTCACTTGACCGTCAACTCCGATTCTCATGGCCCACAACCGCCTCATTACAGCCGTAATAAATGATTCTTTCCTCTACGTATACTAACTTTACAGGTTCAATCACCATTACCAAATATTCTCTCATAGTTTCTTCTACAAGTCTGGAGTGATTCAACTACGACCGTTTTCCACTCTAAGTCGTCTCTGACGTCATGATCATCCACCACATCCAACGGATGATAGGTGATCAAGCACACCTACGATCATGCAACCTTGTCGGTCATCTTCTCCAACACCAACGATTGCAACTACAACATTATCACGACCCATTAAACTCTCTAACGGGCCATGACGAGGAGGAGGATTCAGCATCGTGCTCCGCAACTTCTATTTGGAGTCACAATTTACTTCATCACAGGCCGAAATATCCATCACGCCCTGCGACCCTCTGTAGCATAAAAAACAAATAGTGCTTCACGCGTCGCAACTTTCCTCATGCTCAGCAATGCAACTTCTTTACGGACCGAAACCTAACAAAATCGTAATGAGCTGCAGACCAAGATTTAAGCCCCTGCATCGGTCGTGAGAGCTCATCACAACCCACAACTTCGCTTCTCACGACCCATAACACCTCTTCACGGGTCGTGAATTACCATCGCGAGCTCCAGCTGTCCATACCACAAGAAGATGTCATCGTGCCGGTTGCAACAGGAGCCACCGTTTGAAGAGCAGCCTCCAAGTCCAGCGTCGGACATGATTCCAAAGCCTCTCAAAATGGTGTTAGAAGCAGGACCATCGAGCATCCAAAAGTGTTCTTGGTCTTCTTCAGATCGCTCCCACCAAATTCTCTCATGACGCAACTATGGTGGAGTACAATTTGCGAGATTTAATCTACGTACTCTACGATAACATCGTCCTCGACTATTTCATCCGCCAATGGTGACCCACCTATGAAGCTATCACACTTGACTTTCCATTTATTCGACATTATTAGGATCCTCGTGAGTTATAATTGTAAAAAGAAATGAAGAAAATAATGTTAAAATTATTCAACATGCTTGACACATTCTTTATTTTTTCCAAATTAAGCTTTTATTCTACTTTATTATTTGGTTACACTTCTAACCTTCGTTGATAATTCCGAAAGAGAAGTGAATAAAAGAATATTATGAAAGTAAAATGATACAAGTTTGTATTTTCTTTACACTTTAATCGATAACTATGCTAATAGATTTTTACTTACTATTTATTAATAAAGTATAAAATTATAATTGGATAGATTAAAATAAGGAAGTAAGACAATTAGTTGTACACATACATAAATATCTCCCAATGTTAATCGGTGAGACAATTGAATGATCGTCCGACTACTTTTATTGATTTTTAAATGGTTGAACCATATTCTGTTTTATAAAAAAATAAAGTTAGTTATTCTATTTTTAATAATAAAAAATATAAATAATTCTATAACAATTTTAAAATTAAATAAATTGTGTAACATTATATATAAATTTAAATATATTACGAATTTGACTTTATTAAAAGACTATTATTTTTTCTAATAGTTTTAATTATTTCCTATTTAAAATTCCTTTAATTTCTCTCCTCTCATTTTATTTTTTATTCCAATGTATTTTGCCTAAAATCTTATCTTTCAATTTATATCTCATTTCCTCTTTTTTCATCTCTTCTTACTTGAAACTGTCTCTTTTCGTTTATTTATGATTTCCATCATTTTGTCCTCTCTATTTTTTTTCCTATATTTACTTTTTCTATTTATTCCTGATTTCTTTTATCTTCTTTCAATTTCTCATCGGTAACATTTATTTCTTTCGTATTTTCTTCTCACTTTGGGTGTTCTTTTTAAATTTTGTATTAGAATGAAATAAAACCGGATTGAATGAAATGTTGTGAGGACCGGACCGGACAACGACCCGAAAAAGTTTTCGTTTTAGGTCGGACCGGTTGGATCGGTCCAACCGTTTGTTCGAACTGGATAGTAATAAAATAATATAACTCAATATAATATATATAATTAATTTACTACTTGTCAACGTGACTAACAAGTAACATTGATAATGCTAATTCAAAAGATTATTAAGTGCATAACTATAATATAGGAAAGTCAGTGCTCGAACTAACAAGCACATAAATATTGGATAAGAGGNTTTACACTTTAATCGATAACTATGCTAATAGATTTTTACTTACTATTTATTAATAAAGTATAAAATTATAATTGGATAGATTAAAATAAGGAAGTAAGACAATTAGTTGTACACATACATAAATATCTCCCAATGTTAATCGGTGAGACAATTGAATGATCGTCCGACTACTTTTATTGATTTTTAAATGGTTGAACCATATTCTGTTTTATAAAAAAATAAAGTTAGTTATTCTATTTTTAATAATAAAAAATATAAATAATTCTATAACAATTTTAAAATTAAATAAATTGTGTAACATTATATATAAATTTAAATATATTACGAATTTGACTTTATTAAAAGACTATTATTTTTTCTAATAGTTTTAATTATTTCCTATTTAAAATTCCTTTAATTTCTCTCCTCTCATTTTATTTTTTATTCCAATGTATTTTGCCTAAAATCTTATCTTTCAATTTATATCTCATTTCCTCTTTTTTCATCTCTTCTTACTTGAAACTGTCTCTTTTCGTTTATTTATGATTTCCATCATTTTGTCCTCTCTATTTTTTTTCCTATATTTACTTTTTCTATTTATTCCTGATTTCTTTTATCTTCTTTCAATTTCTCATCGGTAACATTTATTTCTTTCGTATTTTCTTCTCACTTTGGGTGTTCTTTTTAAATTTTGTATTAGAATGAAATAAAACCGGATTGAATGAAATGTTGTGAGGACCGGACCGGACAACGACCCGAAAAAGTTTTCGTTTTAGGTCGGACCGGTTGGATCGGTCCAACCGTTTGTTCGAACTGGATAGTAATAAAATAATATAACTCAATATAATATATATAATTAATTTACTACTTGTCAACGTGACTAACAAGTAACATTGATAATGCTAATTCAAAAGATTATTAAGTGCATAACTATAATATAGGAAAGTCAGTGCTCGAACTAACAAGCACATAAATATTGGATAAGAGGAACAACGATGTGTGCGTGCAGGAGCAGCCGCTCATCGTCACACCCGCAGCCGCCCACCATCATCAGAGAAGAAGAACAACTTGAAGGAGATCAATCGGCAGTTCGGCCACGAACTTTCGTCTACGAGTTCCGGCCGCTTAAACAATCCCCAAATCCATGATCAACTATTAAAGGACCTATAGTTACTTTACTAATCCTTCTATATTTTTTAATTATTTTTTTCATATTTTTTTCCTCAGTCAAGCTTCTTCGATCGTCCGCCATCTCATGTGGCCGACAGAACCTGAGTCCTTCTCTTCAACTGAGTATTGGTCGCCTGCTGAAACACTTTAGCCTCCTGGACGTCCATTTCTCCAGCTTGAAGAGATCGGTCAAGCTCCACCGGTCGCCCGCGCTTCGTCTTCGGTCGATCGATCTTGACCTCCATCAGCTACCACTCCTCTATGGTCGCCCGCTGACTCGCTTCAGCATACTGGATGCCCCATCTCTGAGTGAAGCCGACCGTCAAGCTCCAANAACTTTTGAGAATGTATGTCTTCTAGTTTTACAATTAAAACTATAGTGTCCTAATTTGTTACAGCAATAGCATGTAACATTCTCCCTGAATCCTTCGGGTGTCCACTCTCCTCCTTGTGTGTACTTCGGGCATCCGCTCATTCTACATTGAGATCCCCAAACGTCCACTCCCTCTTTTGTCAGTGCTTTGGCCATCCACTCACTTCCCAACGGGATCCTCGAACGTCCGTCAAAACTTTCTCTTACAAGCTTCGGACGTCCGCTCATTTCCACTGAAATCTTCGGACGTCCTTTCCTCCTCCTGACATTCTTCGGATATCCTATGACAACTCGTCAGATTCCTTGGACATCCACTCTTCTCCTATCAGATGACCTGGTCGACCATTGCTTTGTCTCTTCAGCCCTCGGACGACCTCTCACACTTCATCAGTCGTCCGCTCATCCTGCGGTCATCCGATCTCCAGCTCATCTCAGATCTGACAAACTACTAGATGTCCACATGTCTTCTCACCAAGTACTCCGGATGACATGTGTCTTTATCTGAAATCTATCAGTCGTCCGCACTCCATCTTAAGCCGACCGATCTTCATCTTGTCATCAGCTTTGGTCGTCTGTTGCTTCAACACATGAGCCTTCGGACGTTGACTCCAGCCTTGGCAATCTCTCGGTCGTCCACTGTCTTCACTCTGAAACCTTTGGACGTCCATTGCCTTCATCTTCAGTTCTTCGACCGTCCTTTCTTCAACATCGGACAACCTCTCCTTCTTTCAGCCAAAGCACCTCTTCGGCTATCTCCTCTCCGGGAGTCCACTTCTCTTTGGACCGTTCGTTCTTCATCCTCTTTACTTTAGGTGCATTGGTCGCCCACTTTTCTTCATCGGGCGACCTCTCCTATTCAGCCTTTGTCTTCGGTCGTCCTGTCAATATCTTCAGTCGACCGTTTAGTCTTTGACTCCTCTTCTTAGACCTTTGCCCTCAACATTGGTCGACCACTTCATATGCTTTGGACGACCACTGCACACATAGGGTTCTTCTGATATGTCTTCTATGTGCATAGGTTGTCCGTTCTTTAACTTCGGTCGACCTATCATTCTCTGAACTCGAAAACATTTCTTTCAAAAATCAGTTCAACAAGCTCATTAGTCCAGACTAAGTTCCCTCACAAATTTGTGATCACCAAAATAATCTCGGGATCCTAGATTCAACAGTTTCTTTTGAATATGCATGTTGTTCTTAATGTTGTTCTTTCTCTGTGATGATCATGGATTTCTTTTATTGACTGTTTAGTGTAATAGAATTCGTGGTTTGATCTTTAAAGAGTATTGATCTTTGAATTCTAAGTCCTAGCATTCCATATCACAATCTGATTACTCGTGGGAGATTCTAGGTTGTGTGGCATGTTGATTGGACTTTCTTAAGCGATGAATTAGAACAATTCGAATTCAATCTGATTTAGTGGTAAGATAGAGTCCTTAATCTTCCAATTTTATCTGATTTGATCTTATCTGACCTCGTCTCTGAGATTTTATCTTTTCTTATATTTTATTTCTGAACTAAAACTGAAATAAATCTTTAAATTATCACTTTTGGATTTAGATAATGCTAGGTTACATTTGTCCTCGTGGGTTCGACATCCTTACTCTTTTCACTTTATAACTTGAACGACTAGTTGCTTGTTAGTGTATTTAGAACGCATCAAGTTTTTGACGCCGTTGTCGGGGATTTGATATAGGTCTTCAAAGTCGCATCAAGTTCCACGAGCTGCATCACCATCAACACCATCATCAGTACCTATTAAATATCAGAGTAGCCTGCATAATTGAATTCACAGGAGAAAACCCATGAGTTGTGATACTTAGTATGTAAAGATCATGTAGAAAGGAATAATAATCAGGGATCAATAAGTGAGTAGATCAAACATTTCCTTTCTTAGCTTTAAAATAGGGATAATGTGAGACATTAATACTTATCAGTTCTTTCATTATTTCTTTTTAGTCTTCCTTTTTAGTAACAGTGATAGGAACATCAGTTATACCTAACTCTTCTGGTGTACAGTCTATCAATATGTTTAGGTCCAATTCTTTATTTATCTTGGGTAGAATCTTTTAATTCTATTAATAATGAGAAATTATCAGTACATGAAGATTCCAGAGATCCAGCGCAAGATGGCCAGCTAGGCCATGCCCTAGACCCATCAGTAAATCTTCATAACCAGTGGTCTCAAAGGACACAGTAATTCCAGAAGGAACTCAATAAGAATAACAATAAGGATAAATCCCTCAGTCAACAGGGACCTTCCTCGCCTTCCTCTTCATGGTATTCATTCAAACGCAATCATTAAGATCTTTTAACTCTTTATTACCTATTATGCTAAATTCACGTGAAAGGAATACAAGTCCTACCTCAACCAGATTCAATCAATCAACCAGGTATGACATCAATCATCTCGGACATGGCCCGCATTGTTCCCGGGTGAAGTGTGGTCAGAATACACGTTTCAATCGCATCTTCATAATCAAGCAACATGGAACGTGTTAGGGTAATACAGACTATTTTGTTCTATTTCTTTAGAATCAATATTTTATTTGGGAAGGGACACGGCTGTTTCGAGGCCGTGTTAGGGTTCCAAGAACACGGTACCAGGACCATCGTCATGGCTCGCACAATGCGTGTCAGAGACGACATGGTCGTCTTCTAGAGGATGCGGACCATGTTCATACGAACGTAGTCCATTTTCGACTGACGTGATTGTGTTTTTCATCCAACGTGGTCTGTCTCCGACGTGTGTACACCGGTCCAGGTAACGCAAAATTGTGTTTGGGGAACACGGTCCGTGTCCGATCACAGGTTAACAATGTAACATTATTTATATTCTTGAATCAAATCGAAGAACTCATCCATAGAAAATCCGATTAAGAGACAATTAATCTAGTGAAAATATTCTTTAATCATCGTTAATAATCAGTTTAAAACCTAAAAATCAATCCTCCTAATGATCCTAATTACATACCTTGGGATTCGTTGCCTCCTATCTTTCCTCGGTCGGTCCGCGTGTTGTTGCTTCCTCTTCGCTCTGTATGTCGTTGACCTTCGTCTCCTCCTCCAAGCATGATTCTCGAGATCAGAAAAATCCTCTAAGAATGAGAGAGAGAGAGAGAGAGAGAGAGAGAGAGAAGAGGAGAGGAGAGAGGAGGAGGGAAGAGAGGGGAGAGGTTACCTGGCGGCTAGGTAGAAAGTAATGAGGGTTATGGGGAATTAATTTCATGTTAAGGGTTTATATAGGGTCACTTAGAGTTTTCAAAGTTTTAACCATGATTAATTCTAAGTCTATTACAGGCGGGCTTTGTCACATCATCCCAACACGGCTCGCATCCAAACGGATGCGGCCTATTTTAGAAACACGGCATGTGTCCGCTGAGGACACCATCCGTGTTTGTTTGGGGCATTACATTATAACCTTCTTAAAATTGGATTCGTCCTCGAATCTATCAGCAACGTCTTATCAATTTATTTCAATTATCATTAGAGAATAGCCTCCTTGGGAATAATGTCATCTTGTAAATCACTATGTATTGTAAATAAGTTTTAGTGGTGTACCTAAGGAGTCATAGACGTATGGTTTGGTGTTTGGCTCTTCTTCCGCCATTATGATGTACACCCGGCCTTGCGCCAATCTTGAGGGACCTCTTGCACCCCTAGAGTTTTGAGGAGCCAACTTTGGTTTTGGACAGTCCTTGATATAATGATCATGCTTTCCGCAACGAAGACATGCTCCCATCTTGTGGCGACACTCTCCCTGATGGTGTCGTTGACAGTTGGGCATGTTCTTTTGTTAGTCAGTTGTGGTTGATGTTGTCCTTCCCGGGGTTCGTAAGGTCTGGGACGCTCTTCACGATGATGATCTCCCCTATCAGGAGCTTTATGTTGTTTCCTATCATCCCACCTAGCCCTATCTATGTTCTGTGAGCGCGTTGCCTCTTTTTCTTTTTGTGTTCTCTAGTCCTCATGTTCCCATTCCAATTCTGATGCAAGCTCAGAGGCCTCTTGTATTGTCTTGCAGTTCCCGCTCATGACCTCGGCTCTCAATCCCGAATTCGGCCCATTGATAAACCTCTTTGTCCTGGACTTCTCATTCTTGTCTAAAGTGCAATATTTCTCTAGCCACAGGAACTTGACTAGGTATTGCTCTACAATCCTTCCTTCTTGCTTTACTTGCAGGAACTCTTGTTTCCTATCCTTCTGGTATTGGGGCAGGTAATGCATTTCAAAGATCTTCTTGAAGTCCTCCCAGGAGATGTTACTATGTGCTGCAAACTTCGTGCTCTTCATAGCATTCCACCAATCCTTCGCATCATCCATGAGGTAGTTTACTGCAAAAATGATTTTCCTCTCCTCCAAACATTGCATCTCTACAAATATATCTTCCATTTTCTCTATCCACTTTTCAGCATGTCCAAAGTCATATGTTCCCTTGAATTCTGGAAGGTGTTGCTTCAGAAACCTTTCAATTGTATCCCTTGTCTCCTCACGTTGGTGTTCCCTAGGGGCTGCTCTCATCAAAGTATTTAGAAACTCATTTTGATCTTCAACAATCTCCGGCGTGGGATTTGGCGTGACAGGTTCAGGGGTTGGATTTGGGTTATCCATAACTGGTGGTGAATTTGGTGCGTCGATTTCTGGGAGTTGGTTAGCACGGCTAGCAGAACATCGCGGAGGCATGTACATGTAGGGCAATCATACATGTTTTTCATTAGTAAGACAAACAAGCTATTTTTGAATTAAACCCATACCTGATGGCATGATGATGGCTCACGGTGCTTGAACATGGACAGTAAAAAGTGTCCCTCGTTAGGCTCTGATACCATCTATAATGCCCCCAAAATTAGACCTTACCACCTGGCAAAATCGTGACTTCAGAGACGCTACAGTCTTACATTAATGACTTTACTTTGACCATCCAATTGGAACATGTCAGATAAAATCAGCAATATAAACTAAAATATCCTTTTTCAATATGAAGACTAACAATCTGTGACATAGTTCCAATAAAAAGTAGACATCAATAACTAAATCAAATAAACTATTAATTACTCAAGATAACATCCATATCTATCAAATGACCAGCAGGACACAACTAGAATCCTATGCCATTTGCACAACAGACCACCACGAGCTACATCACCATCAGCACCATCATTAGTACCTATTAAATATCAGAGTGGCCTGCAGAATTGAATTCACAGGGGGAAAACCCATGAGTTGTGACACTCAGTATGTAAAGATCATATAGAAAGGAATAATAATTAGGGGTCAATAAGTCAGTAGATCAAACCTTTCCTTTCTTAGCTTTAAAACAAGGATAATGTGAGACATTAAAACTTATCAATTCTTTCATTATTTCTTTCCAATCTTCTTTTTCAGTAACAGTGACAGGAACATCAACTATACCTAACTCTTATAGTGTATAGTCTATCAGTATGTTTAGGTCTAATTCTTTATTTATCTTGGGTAGCATCTTTTAATTCAATCAATAATGAGCAATTATCAGTACATGAAGATTTCATAGATCCGACGCAGGATGGATAGCTAGGCCATGGGGTCAACCCTAGACCCATCAGTAAAACTTCATAACAGTGGTCTCAAAAGACTCAGTAATTCCCGAAGGAACTCAGTAACAGTAACAGTAGGGATAAATCCCGTAGTTAGTCGAGGTCTTCCTCTTCATGGTATTCATTCAAACACAATCATTAACAACTTTTAACTCTTTATTACCTATTATGCTAAGTTCACGTGAAAGGAATACTAGTCCTACCTCAACCAGATTCAATCAATCAAGCACGCATGACATCAATCATCTCGGACATGGCCCGCGTTAGGTGTGACACGGCGCACATTGTTCCCAGGTACAGTGTGGTCAGAATACATGTTTCAACTGCATCTTCATAATCAGGCAACAGTGACCGTGTTAGGGTAACACGGACCATTTTGTTATGTTTTCTATAGAATCAATATTTTATTCAGGAAGGGACACGGTCGTTTCGAGGCCGTGTCAGGATTTCGAGAACAAGGTTCAAGGACCGCCGTCATGGCTGACACAATGCGTGTTAGAGATGACACAGTCGTCTTCCAGAGGATGCGGACCATGTTCATACGAGCGCGGTCCATTTTTGACTGACATGATAGCATTTTTCATCCAACGCAGTCTGTCTCCGACGTGTGTACACCGGTAAAGGTAACACAGAACTGTGTCTGGGGAACACGGTCCGTGTCCGATCACAGGTTAACAATTTAACATTATTTATATTCTTGAATCAAATCAAAGAACTCATCCATAGAAAATCCGGTTAAGAGACAATTAATCTAGTGAAAATATTCTTTAATCATCATTAATAATTAGTTTAAAACCTGAAAATATATCCTCCTAATTATCCTAATTACATACCTTGGGATATGTTCCCTCTTATCTTTTCTCAGTTCGTGTGTTGTTGCTTCCTTTCTGCTTCGTACGCCATTGACCTTCGTCTCCTCCTCCTGGCTAGATTCCCTAGACCAGAAAAATCCTTTAAGAATGTGTGAGAGAGAGAGAGAGAAGAGGAGAGGAGAGAGGAGGAGGGAAGAGAGGGGAGAGATTATCTGACGGCTTGGTAGAAAGTAATGAAGGTTATGAGAAATTAATTTTGTGTTAGGGGTTTATATGAAGGTCATTTAGGATTTTTAGAGTTTTAATCATGATTAATTCTAAGTCTATTACAGGTGAGCTTTGTCAAGTGAGCCCAACACGGCCCGCGTCCAAACAGACGCGGCCTGCTTAGAGAACACGACCCATGTCCGCTCAAGACACGGTTCGTGTTTGTTTGAACATTACAATATATTTGTCCTGAGTTTTTATATCAAAATTAAAAATATTTGGCTTACAAAAAAGTTTAATTATTTTAATTATAAAAGTTATTAAATATTTTTTTTATAATTGTACATTCACTTAATAAAATTTTTGTATCCGCGACTTATCCAAAGTATTTGTATAAGGTCATATTATAGCCTCAAGGTTTCTACTACTTGATTAAGACTATCTTTTTAGCATTTGTTTGTTTTCTACTTTTTCGCTCGCTTATACATCGACATCATTATGTTGAGGAAAAAATATACTTGGCCACTTTTAATTAAAAAATGTTCACATGTAAGAAGTAACAAAGTCAGCGACCACTCCTACATACAAATTTATATTTATATTTATGTTCAAGATTGTTTTGATCGAAATCTTACTTAAGATTGAAGGAGGATTGTAAGATCGAGATCGGATAAAGATCATTTAATTTTGTGAAAGATCTTATCAAGATCGTAAAGATCTTACAAACTAGATCGTAAAATTAATAGGGGATTAAATATAGAAAGATCATAAGATAAATCGTAAAAGTTCAAACTCTTGACAAGCTTGTATATGTCTTAATCTAGTGATAGAAATTATGTGGGCATCAAATGAGTCATGACCTAGACATATGTGTAGCATGAATATATACACACGTGTACATCGTATCCATTTATCTAAAATTAAAGAAGTTAACAAGTATATTGCAATTATATTGATCTAATATATATATATATATATATAATATGCACACACTACATATACATATGTGTGTTAAATTTATCATATAAAAAGTAAAAAAATAAATGAGTATACATTTAATTATAGAATAAACCTAGTGCATGTCATATTACACATGCATATTTACAATAATATTAATTGGATTCACTCTTTATACTTTCTCCTAAAACTATCATTTCTTGATTAGAAAAAAGTGAAATAACAGAAAAATTGATGGAAGCAGCTATTTGTCAAATTGAAAATAATGCATATTTATATACAGAAATATGAATAGTATATATGAGTCAATCTATATTCATTTTTATTTTTATATTATAAAATGAAGCTCGTGAGATTAAATAAATTAAACTTATAAAGAAGTACATAAATACTATATATTCAAATCAAATCAGAAATCTTTTAGACGAGTAAAGGGGGCTACACCCTTTTCACATTTTTTTATATGTTCTAATTATTTTTTATTTTTTTTCTTTTAGGTATGTTTGGACAGAGAAGGAAAAAGAAAGGAAAGAGAGGAGAAGATAATGAGAGAAAAAAACTAAAGGATATAATTTTTTACTCTTCATTTAATCCTTATTTAAGAATAATATTTTTTAGTTAGTTAAGAGAGTAAAGAGAATTAATTTTTAACTTTCTCCTAAAAAATTATTAATCAAATAAAATTATTTTTTATTCTTTTTCTTTATTAATCTCCTTTTCCCATCGTCCAAACACACCAACTCTGAGCTACTTCTGTAACCATGAAAATGCTCACTTGACTCCCATGAGACATTCCAACTTTTCCATTTTTCATTAAAGATTAGTTATTACCTGTCTAAAGTAAAAAAAATACATTTTTTTCTCAACAATATATTGATTTTTTATTTATCCAATAAAAGTTATATGCTTTATTATCATTTATAAAAAAGAAACTAAACAAGTTGATGTTAATTAAAGTAAAAAATCGTCTTGAGGGGAGATACGTGAATAATTTAATTATTTAGGAGAAACTTAAAAAATTGAGGAGAAGAAACTCTATTTTTTTGATAAAAAAAATTATTAATATTTTATTATATGATAAAGTGAATATACATTAAAATCCGGGCAAATAGACGATCGTATCCCTCTTTTGATTCCCGATTGCGAGGTGATGGAAAAAAAACGAGGGTAATGTCGTAAACCGATGAAACTAAAACGTTACAAGTGGAGATTGAACTAATAATAAATCGAGGGTTTCGATGGAAAAATAGACGTGAAGGCGGCGACGTGGAGATGGCCGGAGAGAAGCCAAAGATCACCTTAGAAGGGTACTTGGATTACTTCTGCAATCCCGACCGCCGGGGACGTCTCACCGTCGACGAGCTCAACCAGGTAGCAATCCCCCCATTTCCTCCTCGATCCATTTCTTTTTGTGTTAATTATTTTTCCTTTTGCCGGCGGTTGTTGTTGGGGTTGGTTTTGCTCTGCAATCGCTATAAAACTGGGAAGACTCGAAGGATTTCTCGCTCAATATAACGACGTTGATATATGTGAAATTTCTCGTAATTATGGGAGTTCGATGTTGGAGTTCTTATTTTAGTTGGATTGCTCGTCTGACCGATTTCTTTGGTGTGCTTCAGATCGTTTTCATGCACGGATTCATCAAGCTGCACAGAGCGCACAAGGTTCTCGACGTTTTGTTTGTTCCGGTTTTACGAGTTCTATCTTCCTTTTCTTTTCTGTAACTAAAGCCATGGATTCGTTCTTCGCATTCCATTTCAATGCAGAGCGTCATCTTGGACGCGTTGGGCTCGTTGGATCTCATGCCGCCGACCCGATCAACGATCCGGGATCCTTCGTCGCTGTCCCGTGCGTGCACCGCCGGATCGCCGCTGTCCCTGGAGGAAGTGAGGCAGGACGTTCAGGTGCTCGGTTGGCAGGAGTGCCCCATGGGCTCCGTCGTCACCGTCAACACGGAGCACGCTGCCACGCCGCCGCCGCCGCCGCTGGATTTGAGCCTTATGTTGACGGAGGCCGTGCCCATCTCCGTCTTCCCCGTCCGCATCCGGTCGCCGGCGCCGGTAATGGACGCCGGCAGCAGCGAGGGTGCGAATAAGGTAAAGAAGAGGAAGAAAATGGCGGCGGCCGCCGACGCGCTGCTCGCGCTCTCAGTGCCTGAGAGAAGGTAAGTTAACAACGACTCCAAAACCATAACCTTCTCCTTTTTTGGTTCTAATACTCCTTACAGCAGTAGCAGCAGCAGCAGCTCAAAAGTAGTAGTAGTAGAAGCAGACTGTAGATAAGTAGTAGTTGCATAGACGACGCAAGTAGTTGGTTGTAATATGGATCAAGATTGCTTGTTAATTACGTAGCAACAGCTGTAACTTTGAAGTAGATTGAGATGGTAGAAGGGGGGGAGGGGGATTAAGAAGTTTGGATAGAAGTCTCCCTTCCTCAATCTGCTGCTGCAGTAACACTAACTTTACCTGGATCGAACTTGCGATGAAATTAATTTTGTGCCGAAGTCAATCTAATGGTTTTATGAAATGGCCTTATATTCCA
Organism: Pontederia paniculata; assembly: GCA_001647135.1. Taxonomy (NCBI): domain Eukaryota; kingdom Viridiplantae; phylum Streptophyta; class Magnoliopsida; order Commelinales; family Pontederiaceae; genus Pontederia; species Pontederia paniculata. The sequence continues at coordinate 21,892 of LTAE01006146.1, forward strand.
TTTTCACTATGAAGCATCTCGTTTTATTTTCGATCTCCTTATCATGAACTTTATCAAACTGCTAATGAGATTGTTGCAAATCATAAAGAATTTTCATGTACCCCCTACCAAAACACATACTAAAAGTCATACTTTAGGGGAAAAAGAAAAAGAAATAAGACAGAGCAAAGCGGGTTCACAAAAGTTGAGATAAAATACCATTCCTAACTGATTCTATGTCACACCCCAATCCGCCATCGAGACGTGATACAATATTCAAAATAAAATTAATTCTTAAATTTGCAAAAAGTTTTTGTATGTCTTTTGCTAAAAATATGTTGAGACGAATGTATCCAATGTAAATGGATCAGATGTCCCGAATGGGAGTCCACAATACTCCATGAGTAAGAAAAATAGGTTAAGTCTATGATAAATGACAAGAATAGGAAAGAATCATATGATATCTCATGATCTCTCGTACACACAACCTAATTAATTTTCCGTTTAAAGTGTCTGATGAGCATACAAGATCAACATTCATCAATATTGAGGGGTGAGTATAAAAGAGCTCACAAGTGAAAATGATTTCATAAACCATAAAAATAATTTTTAATTTGTATGTCCACTTATTCAATTCAAAAAAAATAAATCCAAAGAAAAGCACATCCAAAATTCATAATCAAATATTCTTCATGAACTTATATCATACATATCTTAAATTATGAAAATTACTTGTAGATTATATGCAAAGTTCAAAACATGCTATGTATGAGCTATATCTACGTCATGTCATCTCCTCGCTTCTCGCAAACCATCATCCTCCGCCTCGTTAATCGTGAGCATCATCATCACCTCTCTAGTCAAGAGCACCTCGTTAATCGCGAGCACCATCATCACCTCTCTAATTGAGAGTATCTCGCTAACCATGAGCATCATCATCATCTCTCTAATCGAGAGTATCTCACTAATCATGAGCATCATCATCATCTCTCTAATTGGAAGTATCTCACTAACCCCGAGCATCATTATTTAAATCCAACAAAAAGCACATCCGAAATCCGTCATCAAATATCCTTCATGAACTTATATCATACATAGCTTATTTTATGAAAAATACTTTCGGATCATATGCAAAGTTCAAAACATGCTATGCATGAGTTATATCTATATCATGCCATCTTCTCGCCTCCCCCAAGGCATCATCTGTCGCCTCGTTAATTGTGAGCATCATCATCACCTCTTTAACCGAGTTTATCTTGCTAACTGTGAGCGTCATCATCACCCCTCTAACCGAGGGTACCTCGCAAACCTACACCTAATTATTCATATATTTAGTTCCCCAAAATATGAAGATGATTTCATAATAAAGAAAGGAAAATGATGTTAATTTACAAGTTTTATTGGTCAAGATAAAATCGATTACCTCATAAATCATAATTCATTGTATACACATGGTTGTATATATATATATATATTATATGTGGATAAGAGAGAGAGGCATTGGAGAACATATGTTTAATGAGATCTCGATGGATCTAGAGAGAGAGAGATAGGACATGTTGAGGTTTAATCAGATTACGATGGATCTGACTTGTTAATGTGCAACAGTGACCTCTTCCACTCAAGCAAGTTGGTGTAATCAAGTGCGTTGCAAATGAACACGACAATTTTGCTACAATTGTTTTACTTACGCATCTCTAATCGAGAGTCGCCCCTTGATCACGCGAGCCACCATGCTCCTTAATACAAATGCATGATGTACCAATATGATATTTTATAATTCATATTTGAAATATATATTTTCATATACAAGTTCAAACAATACATGCATGATATATTTGTAAAATCCGCAAATCACAGAATAAAATCTTATGCACTAAAATCTAAGGAATCATATGACAAATCATTTATCACTTCAATATTGAAGACAATTATATCATTAATTCATATAATTTATCACGAGGGTAAAGAGATAACTAACTCAACAATTACGATGTGGCTTTATATACTTCTATGGGAAATTCACTCACCTCGACTATATTCGACCTTGTCGGATCTCCTCCATCCGAGTAGCTCAACAAACTGTGAACCTAATCACATATACTGAAGTTCTATTAGTGACCTATAATTATTCATTCTAAATTTGTAAGACTTGTTTCTTCATTTTATTCATCATGTGTCATAAATAGCACATAAATGAATATATATCTCATGGCCTTTACAAGTACCATAATTCTATAATTACTATATTTATGAATATTTGGATTTAATTAATAATATTATTTTATCAACCAAAAATTATATATATATATATATATATATATTATATTTTTTCCCATAGAGCCAACACTTTTTAAATTTGACATAATTTTCTTAATTCCAAACCACATTTACAGAAGTAAAATTCCATGATAATCTATCTAAACTTGTAACTAATCAACAACCAACCATATTTATAACATGTCAATTCATGCAATTGTGGTGCATTTACATCTAATTATGTTTATATTGTAGCCTTGCCCAAATCAAATTATGAGTCAGGTAACTTATTCATAATTACTCGGATATATAATTTATCCCTTCATAATCATATATTTAATTTCTCCTAATCGTGTACCTCCTTAGCTTAGGTTCACATTTATTATTTTAATTACTTATTATCACTTTTAGTTAGGAGAAGCTTGACTAATTCCTTATAAATTAATTCATCATCTAACTAACTATTTAACCTGAATGACATGATATTAACTCCAACGGATTGTTAATCCTATTTACCATTTATTGTTGGCTCCCATCATACTAAATTTTCTCATAGATTGTATTAATTTATTTAATTACCTTTTAATCTAACTATATCATATAAGGTGTGCATGTACATTAGCGCATTTGATTTAATCATAATTCACTAATCGATTGAACTATTAATCAAGGTAAGCATCCCTCACATATTATCAACTAATAAACTATACAACTAATTGACACTGCCTAACAACTAATTAACTTTGGATATAATCACATTATTAATTAGTTCCTTCTAATTTTATCACCACACTTACTAATTTGTAATTAGATTAATTAAATTCTTCAATGGTTAATCCTAATTAACTGGTACGCACACGAGTATTCAGTCGTAGGTGATCACTTGGAGAGGAGTTCATTCGACGATGGTGATGGCGGTGGCTACTACGAACAGAGGCTCCCCGATGAACACCCAACAGCTCTCGGCCTTTGAGGTCAATCTGGACCTAGGCTTACATTCTACATGGTGAGTTCAAATCTCATTTAAGTACTTTATTCGTACTCTTCTGGATAGTTTGATATTTTTTTCACGATTAATAGTAGTATTCAAACACTTATTAATGATCATTTCATTATTCAATTTATGATTAAATTTATTCTATTGAATTAACATATATATATATATATATATATATATTCATTAACAAGATAATAAAATGATAGAATAAAAAATCGATGATATGTATATTTATATTTCATTTTTAACAAAATAAAATAATATTTGATAAAACCTATAAAATTAAAATGACAAAGAATTGCCCGGATTTAACATATGCCCCTCCTAAAAGGGCCCCATGCAAATTGTTTGCCCTTTCCTTCTTTCCCCTCTACTTACCACTCCAATGGCCTTATCCCTCGGCCAATGCACCGAGAAGAAAGAACAAAATCCTAATGAAACAGATAAAACAGAGGAGCACTAAAAAAATGTAGTTTGTTTGTATCCTCCTTTGTTCCTTTCCTTCTTGACCACCTTTCCTGTCCCCATCTCCCATGTGTGACCTCATTTTCTCTACCTTCACTCATCCATCATTAACCTGCCGAGAGTCCCACTCAAGCCTCTAGTGTTAGGCAATAATCCCGTGCAATATTCTTATTTTCGGTTTCTCCATTTTTTGTTTCCTATTTTTCATGGTAAGACCAATTTGAATCGTATTCAGAATTGGTAAGACCAATTTGAATCGTTTTCAGAATTAGTAATACTAATTCAAATTGGTTACGCTTATCTCTCTTTAAGGAGGCATTATCAATTCAGTAGAGATCATAAGGTTTCTGGTCAGCTCTCCTCCTATTTAATTATATCCTTATATTCCTCTAAGTGCAAGGGAGCCTGAAATCTTTTCATTTCTGAAACTTTGTGGATTCATTCGAGACTCTCATCCACATGATTATGCACACTTAGATTAATATTTTTAAGATGTTAAGGAATTTCAAAGGAGTAGCTACCAAGGTTTCAGAACCTCTGTAACAAAACTTAGACATGTGATTTGAGTGCTTGTACTTCTCACTGGTTTTTGACAATCTAATGTTCTTTCCTTATAGCCTTAATCACTCTAGACCAATTTCTAAGTTTCTTCTGAGTATAAGTCAACTTTAATGTTCCTAGATTTTGACTA